>JARQOC010000005.1:351902667-352202667 GCA_033576535.1 Allobates femoralis | reverse complement strand
ATACACTGTCAAATTATTACTCTGTAGTTCTAATGTTTTTAACACATTAACCCCTTTAACACCTCTTTGCATGTTAGTCTAACTTCCCAGTGGGTTATAGTTGTGGCACAGGGACATTAAGTCATTCTATACCTGTTATATATTGCTACAGTGACATTTTTACCTACGGTATATATGCTACTTATTTCTCTTGCCTTCAAGTCTCATTTTATGTCATTGGAACACACACTCATTTCTATTTACACCTACTTACACTATCTATACATAACTGCTTCATTGTCAATACCAATAAGTGCGTGCTTTGATTTTACTCTTTCGCCAACAATCACACTATTACTTTATTGCTATTGCCTATCTATACACACTCACTATTGATTGCTTCCTTAACTAACTTACTGTAGCTCATATTGCATCTTTTGCATTGCCTAATGACCAACATGAGCTCACAGGCACAAAACAAGGCTGATGTGGGCAAGGATGCTGCACGTATGCGCAAGAAGCGTGTTGAGGAGAGCGCCGAAGATAGGCGCCGTCGGTTGGATCATGCAAAGGCTGCTTTTAAGAGACGCATTTCTAAAGAGCCTTCGCAAGAAAGAACCAACCGATTGCCCAAAAAAGCGATGGCTGCGCGTGAAAGACGCAAACAACAAAAGCTCATGCCCTTCGGAGACTGCCTACTGCCCAACATGAGCTCACAGACACAAAACAACGCTGATGTGGCCAAGGATGCTACACGTATGCGCAAGAAGCGTGCTGAGGAGAGCGGCGAAGATAGGCGCCTTCGGTTGGATCATGCAAAGGCTGCTTTTAAAAGACGCATTTCACAAGAGTCTTCGCAAGAAACAACCAACCGATTGGCCAAAAAAGCTATGGCTGCGTGTGAAAAACGCAAACAACAAAAGGTCATGCCCTTAGGAGACTGCCTACTGCCCAACATGAGCTCACAGGCACAAAACAAGGCTGATGTGGCCAAAGATGCTGCACGTATGCGCAAGAAGCGTGCTGAGAAAAGCGCCAAAGATAGGCGCCTTTGGTTGGATCATGCAAAGACTGCTTTTAAAAGACGCATTTCAAAAGAGTCTTTGGAAGAAAGAAGGAACCGATTGGCCAAAAAAGCAATGGCTGCGCGTGAAAGACGCAAACAACAAAAGGTCATTCCCTTAGGAGAACCGTCTACCCATCATACTGCTTCCATCTCTTCTTCTACTCAATTAACCCCTACTGAACAGCCTTTACCACCTTGCAAGGCCACATGTAAGCGCAAACACTGTGCTGAAGACATGCCATACACCAAACACTGTGATATTATGAAGCGTAAAACTGCTTTACAGACACGTAGACGCAATGAGTCTCCGAAGTCTAAACAAGTCCGCTTGACCCATCTTGCTAAATATCGTCATCAACTACGCAAACAGACAGCTTCCACTTCAACATTTGAAGAGCCGGCGTTGAATCTACCTTCCACTTCTTCATTTATTGAAAGTGTCGACAGTTCGTCCATTCAACGCCTGATCTATGTAGGCTTACAGAAAAAAAGGCCGGTTTTGTTACCTTCAACTATTCTTCTAAATCCTATGGGCTTTACGGATGATGATACTGCTATTTTAGAACATAGCTGTGGTCCCATGAAGTTCGTATGTGAACATTGTCAAGCTCTACATTTTTCGGCCGAACGCCCAGCTGATCAACATTTCACTCTCTGTTGTCACAAGAGAAAAGTCAAGGTACCCTTACCTCAATACCCTGAGGTTTTCCAACGTTTGCTCAAAGGACAGAGTGAATATAGCAAAAATCTCATGGAGAACATCCGGAGCATTAATAGTTCTTTTGCTTTTGCCTCCATGGGTGCCAATGTTTCTCCACCACCTGGACACGGCCCTTACTGTTTTCGTATTCATGGGCAAATTTATCATCGCACTAGAACACTCCATCCCGCTCAAGATCAAGTTCCAGCATATGCACAACTGTACATTTTGGATACTGCAAGCGCTATTGAACAACGGCTACAGTCTCCCGAAAATGTAAAATGTCATCCTACGTTGATGAGTATCATTGCTCTTCAATTGGATAATATTAATCCCTTTGTTTCGGCCTACAAAATGCTACGTGACGTTGAATTAGAGGAACAACAGAAGGCAGTAGAAAATGGCACCGTCATGCCAAATATAACCATGGCCATTAAACAAGATAGACATCAAGACCCAAGACGGTATAACAATCCTACTGTGAATGAAGTCGATGTGGTTTTTGATAATGACAATGGAGAGCCACCATTCAATAGAGACATTTTAATTCATTTGAAACCTGACCCAAATAACCCCTTGGCCCCTAAAACACAGCAAGTCAGTATTCTACATAGCAATTTAGATGCATTACTCTATCCCTTATTTTTTCCTCATGGAGAACAAGGCTGGCATGAGGGACTCAAGCATCAAGGCCAAAGTCCACGCAGAGTTACACAACTGCAATATTACTGCTATTTGCTGTCTGTACGTACTCAGTTCAATCCTGTCCTAAATGGTGGCAAACTAACACAGCAGTACTTAGTTGATGCATATGTGAAGATCGAGGCTAATCGCCTAAATTTTATTCGTCAGCACCAAAAGGATTTAAAAGTAGAGGATTATTGTGTACTCCAAGAAAATCTACAAAAAAACTCTATAGAAAAAGGTATCCCCATTGGCAAAACGGTCATTTTACCATCTTCCTTTGAAGGCAGTCCAAGAAACATGCAGCAACGATATCAAGATGCCATGGCTATTGTAACTAAATTTGGACGACCGGATCTTTTTGTAACCATGACCTGTAATCTAAAATGGAGTGAGATTATAAACAATTTAGAACCATGGCAGCGTGTGGAACATAGACCTGATTTAGTGGCCCGTGTCTTCAGAATTAAACTTGAAGCCATATTAAAAGACATTAACAGCGGATTATTTGGCAAAGTTTGTGCACTGGTTTATGTCATTGAATTCCAAAAGCGTGGCCTACCACACGCTCACATTTTGATTATTCTACATACCAATTCCAAATTAAGAACTGAGGTTGAAGTAGACAATACAGTGTGGGCTGAAATTCCCGATCCTGCGTACTACCCTCTGCTCCATCAAATTGTGATGCAACACATGATTCATGGGCCCTGTTGGACAACACAACCCCAATTCGCCCTGTATGGATCTTGGAAAGTGTAAAAAAGCTTTTCCAAAAAAATTCCAGCCGAAAACAGTCATAACTAAGGATGCCTATCCTACTTATCAAAGAAATTTAGGACCATCCTTTCCACACCATTCCAAGATGATTGATAATTCTTGGGTTGTTCCCAATAGCCCTTTCCTACTATTAAAATACAAATGTCATATTAATGTGGAAGTATGTGCTTCCATTCAAAGTGTCAAATACCTATTCAAATATGTCTACAAAGGACATGATAAAGCCAATCTGGAAATTTGTCAAACCAACATCCAACATGATGAAACACATCAATTCATGGATTCAAGGTATGTAAGCGCACCGGAGGCAGCTTGGCGAATCTTTGCTTACCCAATGTATAGACAATCTCACAGCATTATTCGCCTTGCGGTACATCTCCCACATTCTCAACCACTATATTTTCATGAGAATGACTCTGTTGACAACATCAGTTATACAATGCACAGAAAATCCACTCTTATGGCCTACTTTGAGCTCAATGAGAATGACCCACATGCTCATGATTACTTATACCGCCAAATTCCTGAGCACTATGTTTGGAAATAAGGTGCATGGGAAATTAGAAAGCGAGGAGGTGCTTCAGTGATTGGAAGAATGTATACTGTCAGTATCAAAAAACAAGAAAGGTACTATTTAAGGTTGTTGTTACTGCATGTCAAAGGAGCAACAAGTTTTAACAATATTAAAACTGTTAATGAAGTCACATACCCAACTTTTAAAGAGGAGGCATTAGCCCTTGGATTGCTATTCGATGATAATGTTTGGAAAAATACTTTATTGGATGCCTGTGTTCTAAACATGCCTGCACAGCTTCGTGATATGTTTGCATATATATGTATTTTTGGTCCTCCCGCTCATCCATTGGAGTTGTGGCAAGAATTTAAACAAGACTTCATACAAGACTACTGCCATGCATACCACTCCAACACTGAGGAGTGTGAGAATTGTGAAGGATATGCAATGACAGATGTCCAAAATGTTTTAAAATTTCATGCCAAAAGTTTTACTGATTTTAATCTACCACGCCCCAAAAGAAAACCACAAATCCGCCCACAATACAACAAGGATGACGAGTTAAGAAGAGGTCAGGAAATGAAAGCTACTTTAAATGACCAACAACTTTTAGCCTATAATGCTATACATCAAGCTTTAGAAGATAAAAGTCTACAACCTAAGTGCTTTTTCATCGACGGTCCAGGTGGCAGTGGGAAAACATACCTCTATGATTTATTAATTCATGAACTAAGAGGAGAAGGAGAAATTGTCTCACCTGCAGCCAGTACAGGGATTGCAGCTAACTTACTGCAAGGAGGAAGAACCATTCATTCGCTTTACGGAATACCAATTCCAATCAATGAAACATCGGTTTCCAGAATTAAAACTGATACTGATGCTGCACAACATTTGAAAAGTACAAAACTTTTCATTATTGACGAGTCAACTATGTTATCAAAATATGCACTGCATGTCATAGATCAACTTTTACGAGATCTCATGACAACAGATATCTCTAAGAAAAATAAAACACCTTTTGGAGGTAAAGTCATTGTTCTGGGAGGAGACTTTCGACAGTGTCTCCCTATCATCCCTCATGGCACAAGAACAGACATTGTAGAGAGTTGCATTAAATACTCACGACAATGGCAGCTTTTCACTCAATTGCCGCTCATCAACAACATGCGCTCTATTGATCCCGATTATAGCAGTTGGTTACTTCAACTGGGAAATGGTGATTTGTCCAATAATTTCAACCTTGGAGATGATATCATTGAAATCCCGCAAGACATGATCTGCACTGGCTCACTTATATTTGATATATTTGGTGAAAACATTTTAATTGATGTAAATAACAACGAAAGCATTCAAATTGCTGCATCAAATGCCATTCTTTGCCCTAAAAATGATGATGTGGATTTGGTCAACTCTAAGGTCATGGATTGCATTGCTGGTGAATACACTGAATACATTTGTGATGATTCCATTGATCCTGATGAGACTGAAGACCCAGACCAATATCCGGTGGAATTTTTAAATTCACTTACACCGACGGGAATGCCTTCTCATCGCCTCAAATTAAAAATCGGCACCATTGTCATGCTTTTGCGAAACTTCAACAGCAGAAAAGGTCTTTGCAATGGGACTCGCTTGATTGTCATCGCTTTGTTTGACAATATGATTCAAGCAAAAGTCATTAGTGGGTCTGCCGAAGGAAATGTGGTGTTCATTCCAAGCATTGATTTGTCTCCATCAGAGACTGACTTACCTTCTAAGTTAAGACGTCGACAATTTCCCGTGAAGCCTGCTTTTGCCATGACCATCAGCAAATCCCAAGGCCAAACACTGGACAAAGTAGGGATTTATTTGCCAGAACCAGTTTTTGGACATGGACAATTATATGTGGCTTTTTCACGAGTCAAAAGACGATGCAATGTAAAGGTCAAAGTGCTGGATACACCCATTGAAGGCAAATTGCTGCTTAATTCTGAAAAAGTCTTTACCAAAAATATTGTCTACAGGAATATTTTAGATTGAACTTTTGACTTTTACTATACTTATTATCTTTTTTTATACAAAAAAAAAAAAATAACAAAAAAATTAGCTTAGTCTTTTAGAAATGTCTTCTTTTACTTACATTCTTCATACTATATTCTTATGAACACACTTTTCTAAGAACATCAGAGATGTGTATCATCCAAATTTCTGCACTAGATGATAGAAACCACTGTTTTAAATTCCAGCACTATAGGTGCTGAGAAATTTGTTTCTCTTTTTGCATAGGGAGAGGTTTTTGTGAACAGCTAAGAGACGGGTGGGATGGCTGTTCACACACATCTCCATCTCAAGGTGTGTTCTGCACATTTAGATAGATAGGGACATACATAAATTTAAAATTACATTTTACCGCGGCTTTTTTCTCATACATATGTACATTTTTGAGGAATATTCTAAATTTTAACAGTTGATCACTAAGGACTAACCTACAACATACTTGCTGTAATTTCTATTATTGCATGTATGCAATTTGTAGTTTACTTGCAGTGTGTGCAGACAACGTAGTTGCGGCAGTGTCAGCCATATCAACTGCAGTCACCTGTGGTTAGTTAGTGGCTGTATTTGCTGCACCTGCCGAAGCCACGTTCGCTCCATTTACAGCAGGTTAACTGCAAGTTTTTTAGTCATTGCATGGAAATTGCTGCAAGTCTGTTGTCGGTAACTCCTTCAGTATCAAATTTGAAAATTGGATTATTTAAATCTACATTCTCTAAAAATATAAGAAAAAAGCAGCCGTAAAAAATATCAAAGTAATATCAATTCGGATTTAGTTAGAGTAGGGACCCACCAGACGTAAGGGCATCTTGCCGCGATTGGTGGGCTGACACAAACTGGCCAATAGGCAGAATTCTAATATTGATTTCTCAAAGAAACCGGTTGAGAAATTAACACGTATTGCTACTTTGTGTTCTAAGACCCTTACAACATAATAGTTCAATTTTCCACAAATGATATCCACCATACAAACATATGTAGTTAATGGAAAGATATCATGGAAGAATTGGATTATTATTTTAAACTCTTAATACATAAACTATACACAGATTCTAGAATCCCGATGCAATCGCATCGTGCTCACAGCTAGTAAATAATAATTATTGTTCTGCCTTCTTCCACGTGTGGTACTGTGGATAACTAGTTTAACCCCTTCATGACCCAGCCTATTTTGGCCTTCCTGACCTGGCCATTTTTTGCAATTCTGACCAGTGTCCCATTATGAGGTAATATCTCTGGAACGCTTCAACGGATCCTAGCGATTCTGAGATTGTTTTTTCATGACATATTGGGCTTCATGTTAGTATTAAATTTAGGTTGATCATTTTTGCGTTTATTTGTGAAAAAATCAAGAATTTGGCAAACATTTAGAAAATTTTGCAATTTTCAAATTTTGAATGTTTTTTCTGCTAAACCAGAGAGTTATGTGACACAAAATAGTTATTAAATAATATTTCCCACATGTCTACTTCACATCAGTACAATTTTGGAAAAAAAAAACAATTTTGTTAGGAAGTTATAAGGGTTCAAAGTTCATGAGCAATTTTTCATTTCTCAACCAAAATTTACAAAACCATTTTTTTAGTGACCGCGTCATATTTGAAGTCTGTCTGAGGGGTGTACATGACAGAAAACACCCAAAAGTGACATCATTCCAAAAACTGCACTCCTCAAGCTACTCAATACTATATTCAAGAAGATTATTAACCCTTCAGGTGCTTCACAGGAACTAAAGCAAAGTGGAAACAAAAAATGGATATTTTAAATTTTATTAAAAATTTTCTTTTAGCCTCAATGTTTTCATTTTCACATGAGCAACATGGTAAAATGGATCATAAAATGTGTTGTGCAATTTCTCCTGAGTACATCTATACCTCATGTGATCATACACCACTGTTTGGGCGCACGGCAGGGCTCAGAAGGGAAGGAGAGCAATTTGAATTTTGGAGCTAATTTTACATTCAAAAAGTGAAATTGCGCTCCTTCCCTTCTGAGCCCAGCCGTGTGCCCAATCAGTGGTTTATGACCGCATATGAGGTATCGATGTACTCAGGAGAAATTGCCCAACAAATTTTAGGATGAATTTTATCCTGTTGCCTATGTGAAAACAAAAAAAATTAGGCTAAAAGAAAATTTTTGTTAAAAATAAGTACTTTTTCATTTTCACAGATCAATTTGTGAAGCACTTGGGGGTTCAATATGCTCACTACCCATATATATAAGTTCCCTGCGGGGTCTAGTTTCCAAAATGGGGTCACTTGTAGGGGAGCTCCAATGTTAAGGCACACAGGAGCTCACCAAATACAACATGGTGTCTGCTAACAATTTGAGCTGATTTCCATTCAAATTGTTAGCGGACACCATGTCGCATTTGGAGAGCCCCTGTGTGCCTAAACATTGGAGCTCCCCCACAAGTGACCCCATTTTGGAAACTAGACCCCCCAGGGAACCTATCTAGATGGGTGGTTAGCATTTTGAACGCCCCAGTACTTCACAAATTAATCTGTAAAAATGAAAAAAGAAAATTTTGTGGGAAATAAAAGTACTTTTTCATTTTTACAGATGAATTTGTGAAGCAACTGGGGTTCAAAATGCTCACCACCCATCTAGATAAGTTCGCTGGGGGGTCTAGTTTCAAAAATGGGGTCACTTGTGGGGAGCTCCAATGTTTAGGCACACAGGGGCTCTCCAAATGCGACATGGTGTCCGCTAACAATTTGAGCTGATTTCCATTCAAATTGTTAGCGGACAACATGTCGCGTTTGGAGGGCCCCTGTGTGCCTAAACATTGAAGCTCCCCCACAAGTGACCCCATTTCGGAAACTGGACCCCCCAGGGAAGGTATCTAGATGTATAGTGAGCACTTTGAACCCCCAGCTGCTTCACAACTTAATCTGTAAAAATGAAAAAGTACTTTTTTTCCACAAAATGTTTTTTTTTTCATTAATTTGTGAAGCACCTGGGGGTTCAATATGCTCACTACCCATATGGATACGTTCCCTGGGGGCTCTAGTTTCCAAAATTGGGTCACTTGTGGGGGAGCTCTAATGTTTAGGCACACAGGGGCTCTCCAAACGCAACATGGTGTCCGCTAACAATTTGAGCTGATTTTCCATTTTGGAAACTAGACCCCCCAAGGAATGTATCTACATGCATAGTGTGCACTTTGAACCCCCAGGTACTTCACAAATTGATCCGTAAAAATGAAAAAGTACTCTTTTTCCACAAAATGTTTTTTTTCATTAATTTGTGAAGCACCTAGGGGTTCAATATGCTCACTACCCATCTAGATAAGTTCCCTGGGGGGTCTAGTTTCCAAAATGGGGTCACTTGTGAGGGAACTTCAATGTTTAGGCACACAGGGGCATTCCATACGCGACATGGTGTCCGCTAATAATTGGAGCTAATTTTCCATTCAACTTGTTAGCGGACACCACGTCGTGTATGGAGTGCTCCTGTGTGCCACCAGCACAAGGGCAACTGGAAGAGTTGGGGTACAGCACCAGAGAATGGCGCCTCTAATGTGCTATTTTCTGGGGTGGCTGTGGGTTGCAATTTGCAGCATGGGGGGCCACAACATTTGGGTCTCTCCACAATGAGGATTGCAGCCCCCAACTGCCAAGTTGTACCTGGCTGGCAACCAAAAATAAGGCAAAGCTCCTTGTCATTTTATTGGTAAAATAAAAAAAAAAATGATGTGGTGCTATTTTTGGTCCAGCCAGGTACAACTTGGCAGCTACGGACTGCCACCAACCCCCAGCTGCCTCGTTGTACCTGGCTGGCAACCAAAAAATACAGCAAAGCCCTTTTTTTCTAGAACTAATTCTAGAAAAAAAATTACATGGGGCTCCGCCATATTTTTGGTCCAGCCAGGTACAACTAGGTAGCTGGGGGTTGGAATCCTCAGCATGGAGAGGCCCAAGTGTTCTGGGCCCCCTATGCTGCGAATTGCAGCCCGCAGCCACCCCAGAAAATGGCGCATTCATTGAAGCGCAGGAAAACGGGTGCAGGAGCATCGGGGCCCAAGGTTGCAGGGGTGCAGGGCAAGGGGCGCAGGGACACAAGGATGCAGGGCACAGGGGCACAAGGTTGCAGGGCATAGAAACGCAAGGGTGTAGGAGCGCAGGGCAAGGGGCGCATGGACACAAGGATGCAGGGCACAGGCGTGTGGGGCTGCAGAAAAATAGAGGTGCAGGGATGCAGGCTTCAGGGCACAGGGGTGCAGTGCACATGGCTGCGAGCTGCAGGGGTGTAGGCTGCAGGGGCGCAGGGCATGGGTGCAGAGACGCAGGGGTGCGGGCTGCTGGGAACAGGGCTGCGGGGCACATGCTGGGCACAAGGGTGTGGGCTGCGGGGCACAGGGACGCATGGCACAGGGGTGCAGGGCATAGGGATGCAGGGCACAGGGATGCAGGACTGTGGGGTGTGGGCTGAAGGGCACAGGGGTGCGTGGGCGCAAGGGTGCTGGGCTGTGGGGCACAGGGGTCCGGGGCGCAAGGGTGCGGGGTTGCAGGGCACAGGGGCGCAGGCTACAGGGATGCAGGGCTGTGGGCTGCAGGGTTGCAGGGCACAAGGGTGCAGGGACGCAGGGGTGCAGAACTGTGGGCTGCAGGGCAAAGAGGTGCAGGGCACAGGAGTGTGGGGCACTGGGCTGCAGGCACAGGAGTGCGGGGTGCAAGGGTGCCAGGTTGTGGGGCACAGAGATCCGGGGCGCAGGGCACAGGGGTGCAGGCTACAGGGGTGTGGGCTGCAGGGCACAGAGGTGCGGGGCGCAGGGCTGCAGGCACAGGGGCGCAGGCTACAGGGGAGCAGGGCACAGAGGTGTGGGGCACAGGGCTGCAGGGTGCAAGGGTGCCGGGCTGTGGGGCACAGGGGTCCGGGGCGCAAGGGTGCAGAACTGTGGGCTGCAGAGCACAGAGGTGCAGGACACAGGGGTGTGGGGCACAGGGCTGCAGGCACAGGAGTGCGGGGTGCAAGGGTGCCCGGTTGTGGGGCACAGGGGTCCAGGGGCGCAGGGCACAGGGATGCAGGCTACAGGGGTGCGGGTTGCAGGGCACAGAGGTGCGGGCGCAGGGCTGCAGGCACAGGGGTGCGGGGCACAAGGGTGCTGGGCTGTGGGGCAGAGGGGTCCGGGACACAAGGGTGCCGGGCGCAGGGGTGCAGGTATGCAGGGCTGTGGGCTGCAGGGCACAGGGGTGTGGTGAGCAAGGGTTCCGGGTTGTGGGGCACAGGGGTCCGAAGCACAAGGGTTGCCGGGTTGTGGGGCACAGGGGTCCGGAGCGTAGGGCACAGGGGTGCAGGGCCGCAGGCTACAGGGGTGCAGGCTGTGGGGTGTGGGCTACAGGGCACAGAGGTGCAGGGTGCAGGGCTGCAGGCACAGGGGTGCGGGGCGCAAGGGTGCTAGGCTGTGGGGCAGAGAGGTCCGGGACACAAGAGTGCGGGGCGCAGGGGTGCTGGGCTGCAGGGTGCAGGCATGCATGGCTGTGGGCTGCAGGGCACAGGGGTGTGGGGCGCAAGGGTTCCGGGTTGTGGGGCACAGGGGTTCGGGGCGCAAGGGTGCTGGGCTGCAAGGCACAGCGGCGCAGGCTACAGGGGAGCAGGGCACAGAGGTGTGGGGCACAGGGCTGCAGGGCGCAAGGGTGCAGTGATGCAGGGGTGCAGAACTGTGGGCTGCAGAGCACAGAGGTGCAGGACACAAGGGTGTGGGCACAGGGCTGCAGGCACAGGAGTGTGGGGTGCAAGGGTGTCAGGTTGTGGGGCACAGGGGTCCGGGGTGCAGGGCACAGAGGTGCAGGGCCGCAGGCTACAGGGGTGCGGGCTGCAGGGCACAGAAGTGCTTTGCGCAGGGCTGCAGGCACAGGGGTGCAGGCGCAAGGGTGCTGGGCTGTGGGGCACAGGGGTCCGGGACACAAGGGTGCGGGGTGCAGGGGTGCTGCGCTGCAGGGGTGCAGGCATGCAGGACTGTGGGCTGCAGCGCACAGGGGTGTGGGGCGCAAGGGTGCCGGGTTGTGGGGCACAGAGGTCTGGGGCGCAAGGTTGCGGGTTGTGGGCACAGGGGTCCGGAGCGCAGGGCACAGGGGTGCAGGGCCGCAGGCTACAGGGGTGCAGGCTGTGGGGTGTGGGGCACAGGGCTGCAGGGGTGTGGGGCACAGGGGTCATGGGCGCAAGGTTGCAGGGCTGAGCTGCAGGGCACAGGACTGCAGAGGTACAGTGTGAAGCAGTGATGATGGGGGTGATCAGATGGGAATGATCACTCCCATCATCGCCGCTTCACACTGCGCCCACTCTGCTGTCTCCTCTGGTCTTCCCACTCCCAGAGGAGAGTTGGCACAGCACGGCATAGGAGCGGAGGACCGGGGAGAGCGCGCACAGGAGCCAGATGATCAGCGGCGAGCAGGGAAGTGCAGAGGAAAGGGAAGAGCGGGCGCAGGATGATAGGAGTGATATGGGAGTGAAAAATCCCATCAGATCACTCCCATCATCACTGGAGGGGGTGATATCCGCCCCCTCCAGCACTCCATGCTATGGAAGGGGTGGTGCCAGCCCCTTCCATAGCTGACTCACACAATTACTGGGATTGGCTGTTGGAGGATTCAACAGCCAATCACAGGTATGGCAGATGAGGGGTGGGAAAGCCACCCCCCTGACGTCACCCTAAGGTCTCTGGCTTCCTGTAGCCCCGATGAGATTTTACCGGCGCCGCTCACTGGAGCTACAAGACGGGGATCCCGCCATGATGTCGTGGGACGTCACAGGTCGGGAACGCATCGATTTCTATGACGTCCCACGACGTCATAGGTCGGGAAGGGGTTAAAGCTGAACCCTTGTTCACTTCCCCAGTAAACAAACTGTAGAAGTGCTTAAGTCTTGATTTATTGGTGATGATGTGAACTTGATGGTAAAAACTATAATACAAGGTACAGAATAATCGTAGTCAGTACTGGGTACATTAAAGTAAGTAGCACAGCAGTTATACAACACAGGATGCAGTGAACATCAATAACTAGGACAAAGGTCACTGGGAATGACACTACTTTACACAGAGGTAACATCTCTCTATATGCAGTGTAGGGGACACTAACTGAAATGGTGTATCTCAGAGCACAATACACTTCACTTTACAGTATTCTCCACAGAAATACTTTTATCTACACACAATACAAACATGCTAACATGAAGAAATACAGGGTATAACACATCTCCTATCACACAGTTCTCTCTGTAACAGCGGCTGGATTATAACCTGCTCACACAGATTCTAACACAATTATGTACTGTATACTATGCTTCCCACCAGAATCATCTGACAGGAGGTGTAGTAGTAGAGAAAGGAGCTGGAGCCAGAACATGCAGCTGAGCCCTCTAAAGTCCCGAAGATGTCTGCCAGTCTCCTTCTCCTCGAGGTAAGTTACTCTTATTACATGTTTCCTTACAGTGTTATCTTCTGTGATTTACTTACTGTTAATACGACTCTTCTTGGGTGGTTTGGATTATCAGGTTTTGGGATCTTTCATATACCCTCCTGCTTTAGTGGTGTTTATAAGATGTCCCTGTAATGTCAATTACCGTATATACTCGTGTATAAGCCGACCCGTGTATAAGCCGACCCCCCTACTTTTGCCCCCAAAACCTGGGAAAACCTATTGACTCGTGTATAAGCCGAGGGTGGACTCCAGCACAGGTATACAGCCCCCAGCAGTGTGGTATGCAGGCCCCCCAATGGTAGTATACAGCAGCCTCCCCAGTGGTAGTATACAGCAGCAGCCCCAGTGGTATATACAGCAGCAGCTCCAGTAGTTGATATACAGCAGCCCCAGAGGTATATACAGCCCCAGTGGTAGTATACAGCATCCCCAGAGGTATATACAGCCCCGGTGGTAGTATACAGCATCCCCAGAGGTAGTATACAGCAGCCCCAGAGGTAGTATACAGCAGCCCCAAAGGTATATACAGCAGCCCCAGTGGTAGTATACAGCAGCCCCAGAGGTAGTATACAGCCCCAGTGGTAGTATACAGCAGCCCCAGTGGTAGTATACAGCAGCCCCAGAGGTAGTATACAGCAGCCTCAGAGGTATATACAGCCCCATTGGTAGTATACAGCAGCCCCAGAGGTATATACAGCCCCAGTGGTAGCATCCAGCAGCCCCAGAGGTATATACAGCCCCAGTGGTAGTATCCAGCAGCCCCAGAGGTATATACAGCCCCAGTGGTAGTATACAGCAGCCCCAGAAGTATATACAGCCCCAGTGGTAGTATACAGCAGCCCCACAGGTATATACAGCCCCAGTGGTAGTATACAGCAGCCCCAGAGGTATATACAGCCCCAGTGGTAGTATACAGCAGCCCCACAGGTATATACAGCCCCAGTGGTAGTATACAGCAGCCCCAGAGGTATATACAGCCCCAGTGTAGTATACAGCAGCCCCACAGGTATATACAGCCCCAGTGTAGTATACAGCAGCGCCACAGGTATATACAGCCCCAGTGGTAGTATACAGCCCCAGTGTAGTATCCAGCAGCCCCAGTAATAATAAACAGCCCCAGTGTAGTATCCAGAAGCCCCAGTGGTAGTATACAGCCCCAATGTAGTATCCATCAGCCCCAGTAGTAATAAACAGCCCCAGTGTAGTATCCAGCAGCCCCAGTGGTAGTATACAGCCCCAGTGTAGTATCCAGCAGCCCCAGTAGTAATAAACAGCCCCAGTGTAGTATCCAGCAGCCCCAGTGGTAGTATACAGCCCCAGTGTAGTATCCAGCAGCCCCAGTAGTAATAAACAGCCCCAGTGTAGTATCCAGCAGCCCCAGTGGTAGTATACAGCCCCAATGTAGTATCCAGCAGCCCCAGTAGTAATAAACAGCCCCAGTGTAGTATCCAGCAGCCCCAGTGGTAGTATACAGCCCCAATGTAGCATCCAGCAGCCCCAGTAGTAATAAACAGCCCCAGTGTAGTATCCAGCAGCCCCAGTGGTAGTATACAGCCCCAATGTAGCATCCAGCAGCCCCAGTAGTAATAAACAGCCCCAGTGGTAGTATACAGCCCCAGTGTAGTATCCAGCAGCCCCAGTAGTAATAAACAGCCCCAGTGTAGTATCCAGCAGCCCCAGTGGTAGTATACAGCCCCAGTGTAGTATCCAGCAGCCCCAGTAGTAATAAACAGCCCCAGTGTAGTATCCAGCAGCCCCAGTGGTAGTATACAGCCCCAGTGTAGTATCCAGCAGCCCCAGTAGTAATAAACAGCCTCAGTATAGTATACAGCAGCCCCAGTGGTAGTATACAGCCCCAATGTAGTATCCAGCAGCCCCAGTAGTAATAAACAGCCCCAGTGTAGTATCCAGCAGCCCCAGTGGTAGTATACAGCCCCAATGTAGCATCCAGCAGCCCCAGTAGTAATAAACAGCCCCAGTGTAGTATCCAGCAGCCCCAGTGGTAGTATACAGCCCCAATGTAGTATCCAGCAGCCCCAATAGTAATAAACAGCCCCCCCTCCTTATGTCCCCCCCAGGCTGCGGCAGCTGTCAAAATAACAAACACTTTATACATCACCTTCCGGCGCAGCTCTCCGCTCCTCCGGTCCTGCGCTCCTCCGCTCGGCTTCTTCTTCCTTGATGTGTCGGCTTCTGTGACCGCGCGCAGGAAATGACGTCATCTCCTGCGCCCGGTCACATGACACCGGCACAACAAGGAAGAAGAAGCCGGCGAGCGGAGGAGCGGAGGACCGGAGGAGCGGAGAGCTGCGCCGGAAGGTGATGTATAAAGTGTTTGTTATTTTGACAGCTGCCGCAGCCTGGGGGGAACATAAGGAGGGGGGGCTGTTTATTACTCTGGGGGACCCATATTAAGGAGGGGGGCTGTGTAGTGCAATATGCACGGCATCCCCCCGCCGCTGATGGACGGGGGGATGCTGTGCATATTCATTGCACTAATGAGGCGGCCCCACGTGACCGCCTGCGGTCACCGCGGCCCCCTCCTGCCTCCTCCAGCCCCCGGTCACAGCCCCCCCCCACAGCATACCGTATGACCCGTGTATAAGCCGAGGGGGGGACTTTTCAGCCCAATTTTTGGGCTGAAAAACTCGGCTTATACACGAGTATATACGGTATTTTATTTTACACCATTATATTGCCCTAGCCTAGCCTTGGTCCTACATTATAAATCTCGGACTTAGTGCCAACTGGCAATATTTAGCTCCTTAGTACCCAGTCTGCCACCACCACAGGACAAATGGTAGAGTCGTGTACAGCACCAGAAAATGGGGCTTCTATTAATATGAATATGCCATTTTCTGGGTCGGCTGTGGGCTGAAATTCACAGCATGAGATGAGTGGAAAGGAACGCTTGGATCTCCCCATGGTGAGCATTCCACTCCCCAGCTGCTTAATTGTACATGACTGGCAATCAAATATACTTCGAAGCCCTATGACTTTTTCTTTTTTCAATTATTTCAAGAAATAATTAAGAAAAAAGGGCTCCTTGTAGTTTTGAATGCCAGCAAGGCAAACTAGACAGCTGGGGGTTGATGGCAAGCGAGCACCTGTTGTTCCGAAGGTAATACAAGGAACTCCACTACAGATCTGAGAAAATACCTCTGCAGAAAACTGTGAGTAGTGCCAAAGTCCTTCTATTATCCCCTGCCTGTTGTACCTGTGCTTGTGACTAGTCATGAGCAAGTATACTCGTTACTATTCACTACTCACATGGATAGTACGGTATTCTCGATACTCAGTACTCTGCAAGTGTTTTGGATTTTACTTGTGATATTCGAGTTAGCTGCCTAACATGTTTGCTGACTGATTTTCAACCAATAAACATGCCAGGATTGCTTGCCAGTCATAGCAATGGAATATTCATCTTTGATAATGGCATTACTGTGATAAGCAGGCACAGTATAACCAAAGAAAAAAAGCTCTAACAAAATAGCAATGAGGGGGTTTGTAGAAAAGTAAAGATGGATGAGAACGTGCACAAACTGCATGGGAACAGTATGCAGACATAATGAAGATTGTGTGTCCTTACTGTTCTGCCATACAGCTGTCTGTTCTGAGTGACAGGATCTAGTGAAGATAAATAGATAGATGGTAGAATACAGAAGAAAACAGCAACACTGCAATTTTGGGTGCAATTCAACTAAGTAATATTCAATGCTCCTCATACATACGAGATAAAAAAGCAGTTGCAGCACTCCAATAGTAGATGACCCACCTACATGGTAGAATATGTAGATCGGGCATACCAGCCTCCAGCTGCTACTTCCACATTTGCCCATTAAGCTACTTGCATATTCACTGCACTGATGGCAAACAGGCAATCACAGATGCTCACACTCTGTGAGCGTCTCTATGCTTGGCTGTTGCAGTCAGAGTGCATTTCCATATGGAACATGATTGTACTTGGCTGCCATACACATTAGTGCCATTGACTCGCCCACCCTGGGGCCGTGGGGCACTCAGAACCGGGCTCCGTTTACTGCAGGGAGTCACGGGGGTCGAGACCCGGCTTCCGTGACCCCAGGGGAGTCAGTTCTGGGATACACAGGAAACTAGGGATTGGATGATGGGAATAAAGTTTATTGAAGTAAAGTTCGTGATGTCACCAATGGTTCTTGGTCAACAGGGACCATCGCTGTGGGTCAGACCTCCGGGGTTGTTGGTATGGCAGCCTGATGTCGTCGTTCTCCATAGGTGCAGCAGTACCCCGGGGCAGATGTGTTTAGATGTGTGTAAGGCCATGGTTGCTCTGGGCCTCTTCTGTCTCTTCTGCTTTTGCAGTCAGCAGCTCCACAGGTGGGAGAATAAATCAGTCTCACATAGCGTTGGAATTCTGTACCCGGTTTACTCACTGAGGTTGCAACTGATCGCCGGGCGCTTCTCTCTGCCATTTTCAGTCTGGCCTGTCCATAAGGAACTGGGATAGCTTGCCCAGGACTCATTTGTGTGCCTCTCCGTTCTCTCATTTCTCTCTCTCAGTGCTACATCTTTGCCTTTCTGTCAGCACCTCCACACACAGTGCCCCGATCTAGCAGCCACGGGCCCTCTCGGATGACTGGTACCTGTCTCCTGACCCTAGTTTGGTTGCCTTCTCAGTGGGTGCATCGGCTTTGACCACCACTCCTTTAGACTGCATGGCCTCTGGTTCAGTGTTTCGGGCATACAGCGTCCATGCCACATTCAGGGCCGGTTCCCTGGTTCTCGACCAACCTCTCCGTCCGACTATCTTAGTCCCAGATCCGGGCACCCAGGTCATTTTCACTCCACCTGTGCCCATGGGGTCTTCTCGGTTCCCCATACTCATGACTGCACACTTTCACTTGCTTCAGCTTACTACTCACCACTCACTTACTTACTTACTGACTGACAACCTCCACCTATTCTTACCCTGTCCCCTTTGACTGGGCCCTCCCCCCGGGACTGCCCATGGTACCCTCAGTCCTAGGGTGTGTTGCGTTTGTTTTTGGTGGGGGTCTGAGTTCACCATCCCGTTTCCTCAAGGACTGAGACACCACACCCATTCATTGATTGTAGTACTCTTTCGTGGCGACCAAACCGTCATAGGGTGTTAAATAAATAAATAATTTGCCATGGAAAACGTAGTATTTTTAAGTCTAGTCTAGCCCAGTGACAGCAGACAGCTGCGAGCTGCCACCCTCAGCTGCATAATTTTACCTTGGCTGACAAAAAAAATGCGTGGGCTCTGCCCTATTTTTATTTGCCAGCCAAGGTAAAACTAGACAGCTGAAGGCTGGTATTCTCAGAGGGTGAGGGACCATTGTTTTAGGGCCCCACACGCTAAAGAATAGCAGGTCGCAGCTGCCCATGAAAATGGCGCATTCATCATAGCGCCACTTTACCAGGCCCTTCCAGCGGCCCTGGTGGCAGTGGCCACGCTGGATAATAAAGGGTTAACGCCAGCTATGTATTACGAGCTGGTATTAAGCCCTGAGATTCTTAATGTCAGACAAAATTAGTTCAACAAGAGAAAATTATTTTGTTAAAAAAACATATGGACACTTAGTGGCTCAATCTTTTTTACTCCCTCACCACTCTCACACCCCTCAATGCTCCTTTTCTTCTCTCTTCCAGAACAGACTCAGCTCTGCTATATCAGAGATCATGGGGAGGAAAAACACATCTCTGATCACCTGTGGTATAGTAAGTCACCATTGCCATAGCAACAGCGGTTACTATGGCAACAATAGCCTCACAACTTACTATATGACAGTGCTGAGACCTGCGCTATAGTAGAGCAGTAAAGCGCAGATCTCAGCACGTCATATAGTAAGTGGTGAGGTCACTGTTGCCACAGTAACCACTGTTGCTATGGCAGTGATGACTTCACTGCTTAATATATGACACTGCTGAAACCTAAGCTTTAGTAAAGCACAGGTCTCAGCGCTGTCATATAGTAAGCGATGAAGTCACTGTTGCCATAGTAACCGCTGTTGCTATGGACAGCGCTGAGACTTGTGCTATAGTAAAGTGGTAATGCGTATGTCTCAGCCCTGTCATATAGTAAGCGGTTAGGTCACCGTTGCCATAGCTATTAGTGGTTACTATGGCAATGGTGATCTTACCTGTTAGGTCACCTGGCACCGCTCCCCAGCTCACCTCTCCCGGGTTGGCATCCTCTGCTCCTCTGTCGACCGGGCATCTGGGGTCCAGGCGTACTGTGTCTCGGAGCCGTCGCCGGATTCCCTTCCTGTCAGCTGACCACTAAGCTCACACATGAGCACATTACAATGGTCATATTTATGTGACAAATCAGCGGTGCACTAGGTGCACTCCTCCCCTGTGACTCTAGGGGTCCAACCTGACACTCCCCTTGACCAATAGCTGCTCTTCCTCTGGTATATCAGGCCACTTCCACTGATGGGAGGTGCCTGATTATTGAGTTAGTTGAGCTTCTGCTTTGCAGGCTGTTGGTCAGTCAGGCCCTCTTTGTGCTCGGTTACTTGGAATCCTTAGCTGTGCTGTTCCCCGGTAGCACCATTCCTGCACTCCTAGCCTTGTATTCTGTTACCTGGAATCCTTAGCTGTGCCATAGTATAGGCTAACCTTACGAGCCGCCCCCCTGGTACTAGCTGCTGTGGTACTTAGACCCCCTTGGGCTTGCCCCTGACAATCCCTGTATAGGGGTTGGGTAAACTAGGATCAGCTCCCCCATGGGAGTTCGGTACCACGGCCCAGTGGGTCCACTCTAGGGCGCCTTCCCCCGAAGCGTGACATTACTTTTACTTTATGGCTACATTCACACTCAGTATTTTGGCTGCATTTTGTGAGGATCAGTTTTTGGATGGAAACACACTGTCCTACTTACATGTGAGTCTCTCAGATGAGACTCGGATCAGTGACCCTGAATGGCCTTCCCCTCTCTGGACAGGGAGTGTGGAACTGCATAGAAATACAAGCAGCTGACATTCCCGTCCTGATAGGAAAGAGGCCGTTCCAGGTGACTGCTCCAAGACTCGTCCGACTGCCTCGCATGTCACACGGACAGTGTGATTCCAGCCTTTGGTGCAGAAACTGCACCAAGAATGGATCCTCACAAAACGCAGCCTTGTGTGTATGAATGCTGCGCTATTTACTCACCTCTCCGTGTTCCCACAGTGATCTCCAGCATTGTTCTCATCCTGGAGCCTGCAGTGATCAGTGCCTCTAGGACCCTGCCCATGTGACCGAGTGATGTCACTCAGACACATGCTGCAGTGCCAGGTCCTCAAGCACCATCCAGAGACCTCTCATAGGTCTTGCAGTCTCTGGGATGATAAAACATTGCTAGAGATCACCATGGGTAAAGCGCAGGCCACAGCACTGTCATGGGTCCAGATTGTGGAAATGCACTCTGACTGCAACAGCCAATCACAGAGACGCTCACAGAGTGTGATCCTCTGTGATTGTCTGTTTGCTTGTCAGTGCAGTGAAAATGCAAGTAGCTTGATGGGTGGCCCCGGAAGTGATTGAGCGGGAGCGCAGGAGACTGAGCTTACCCTGCAGCTGCAGCGGGAGGCTGGTAAGCTTGATCTACCTATTCTACCATCTATATTCACTAGGTCCTGTCACTCAGCGCAGACAGTTGAATGACAGAACAGTATGCAGACTTAGTCTATATTATGTCTGCATAATGTTCCCATGAAGTTTGAATACGTTATCAGCTATCTCTACCAGAAAATTACTTGTGTTTCCTATTGGCTTATATTGTCCTCCCTATTCAGAACAATATATGCAAGTATTACAAAGTACTCGTTGTGAATGTTACGATTATGAATATTGTGGTACTCGCTCATCACTACTGGTCACCAAAAATACAGCAGTGCCCCATGTCATCAGTGCAAAATGATGGACATACGCTATTTTTATCTGAATTACTGGCAGATATGTGTAAAAGAGGTAGCCTTGCACGCTGCTCACCCTCTGCAATAATAAAGGTTTGCTCTCTAAATAAAAAAAATAATAATAATCATAACAAAAACATAAAAAAATATAAAGCTCTCTTCAACGGATTTTAAAGAACATTCCTAAACTTCACAGCTGCAGCTACATCCGGCAGTGTTCCAAAATTCACCCTGCAGGTATCCCGATGTCTGCAAAGTCAAAAAAGCTTAAAAAAATATTTTTAAAGCTCTACAGGTTGAAAGAAAATGATAGACCCGATGGCTGAGAATACTTCTAACCATAAGGTTAGGTGTTATTTCTGACCTGCGGGTCTTCTGCGAGCATTTTATCCCCAAAGATTCAATGAAAGTTTTAGGGTCATTTTAAAACTTTGAACTTTCTCGCAAACAAAGCAGTGTTAGATGAATTTTGGGGTAAATTGCTTGGGTTTCTGATTATGAACCAAATATGCAATGTTCGAGCCAAATTTACAATTGGCAAACATGTTCGGGGAAAGTTCACTCATCTCTAATTATTATGAAAAATATCTACTACATGGACCAAATAACCAAAGATCACAATATAGTACCCACATACTGAGATAACACTAGTGCTCTACTGAGTCATGCTGTGACTACACTACTAATAAATCCACATACTCACAGTTGACATCTTCACTAATCTTGATCTTTCAATCCATTCACTTATTTTACTTGCCTATAAAGTACCATTAATTTGAACAGCACCACTGTCCCTATTGGGGCTCACAATCTAAAATTCCTCTTAGTATGTCTTTAGAGTAAGGGAAGAAACCAAAGTCACCTTGAGGAAACCCACACAAATATGAAGAGAATGTACATACTAAAAAAAAAGCCAAGAAGCCAGTGCTGCCTGTGGTTAGCACGCAATACAGAAAGTGCATATGCACATATTCATTTCTAGCTGTACTTTAAACTGAGAGATTTAGCAAGCAATTGATCAATTCTTTGAGCCAGTCTGCCACGTCACAGTATTCTCAGATGGGGCAGTCCTACTCTACGTTTTTTATATATGCTGTGGCATTACGGCCTCCTGAATGCATTAAAAGCAGAACCATATTAAATGCATACGTACCTGAAGCATTTCTGAACTACTCCCACGGCACCAGAAAAAGGGCAGCGCAAACAAAGGCAGACCAGATCCGGACATTATTAGATCTGACCCTCACACTGACAGACCAGCAACCATGGATGAAGGTAGAACAGGTCCAAACACATGTGCAACAATCAAGCAGAGCCTATGGGCATGGTGTGGCCGCTGCATGTGTGTACTGCGGCCAAGATCAATCACAATAAAGACAGATAGAATGGCATGCATAACCAAGTACTGCCCCATCTGAGAATGCCGTGATGTGGCCGGGTAGCTCAAAGAATTGTTCAAATGTTTGCTCCATTATATCTATCTGTCTTTATTGTGATTGATCTAGGCCACTGTACACACATGCAGCAGCCATACCCTGCCCATAGGCTCTGCTTGATTGTTGCACATGTATTTGGGCCTGTTCTACCCTCATCCATGGTTGCTGGTCTGGCAGTGTGGGGGTCAGATGTAATAATGTCCGGATATCATGTCTGGACCTAGTCTGCCTTTATCTGCACTGCCCTTTTTCTGGCACCGTGGGAGTAGTCTAGAAATGCTTCAGGCACGTGTGCATTTAATATGGTTCTGCTTTTAATGCATTCAGGAGGCCGTAATGGCACAGTGTATATAAAAAACGTAGAGTAGGACTGCGAATGCCGTGACGTGGCGGGGTAGCTCAAATAATTGATCAATTGTTTGCTAAATGTCTCAGTTTAAAGTACAGCTAGAAATTAATATGTGCATATTTCACTTTTTGTATTGCGTGCAACCACAGGCAGTGCTGGCTTTTTGGATTTTTTAAATGTACATACTACTTGCAGATATTAATCCAGAACCCCAGAGCTGCAAATCTAATAACTGATTAACCATGCTGTCCCTCTTTACTATCTGATCAGCCAAGAATAATTACTTTTGTTGGGTAGCACCTGTTTCCAAAGAGATGCTATCCAACTATATTTTGATTGCTTTTTTTTCATTAAATCCCCTGTACAGATACCGCTAATCCTGCTACCACCTTTAAGAATGTCCTACTGCTGCTATTACAAATAGTGCCTCACATACAGTGTCCGACTGCCGTGCCTAGGGTCCATCTGTAGAACCAACTCAAAATTCTCACTCTACAGTTCAATTTTCAGAATAGGTCCACACTTGTGTAGTCACAAAGTTCCATCAAACTAACTTTAAAAACAGATGCAACATTCTACACATTTTTTTCCTTTAAAAAGGTTAGACACCATAATGGGTTGGCAGTAGTGATAGGAAAACCCAAATTGTAAAGTTTTTAGTCCGTACTAAACACCTAGTGTCCATGCACGGACTCCGAACACGGACTTTTCTGAGAAGTCTGTGTTACTGATTGGGTTTGGTTTCAGCTAGGGGGCTGTAAAAGAAAGCAAAATGGCGAATAAAGCAGGAGAATTATACTTAGCAGTCTCCTGCTTCTGGGAACACTCATTAAAAAGAACCTGTCATGTTGTTTTGTGATGTTAAATCGCCCACAATGGTATTTAGATCATGCAATGTTCATCACTAACATAGCTTTCTAAAAATAAAATTCCATGTATTTACCTTAAAAAAATACTTTATATGCTGAGGTTATTGTATTAAATACAATAAATAAATAAATAAAAAAAAAATCTTCCATTATAGGGTAGGCATCAGGCACTGTCACTAAACTTCATTTATGAAATTCTTTTGAACTTCGTCATGTCCCCTGCATGGTGAATAAGGTAAAGTGCTATAACTAAAATATATTAGAAGTTGGTTAAGGGCCTGTGTGATGTCATGAGCATGTAAACTTACTGGGTGGAGTAAGGAGGCCTCAAGTGAGAAATTCAGTCATGCTGAGTTCCACACCATTAAGATCACATGGTTATGACATCACCACAGGTCTGATGTTGTGAGTAATTTGTGTTTGATTTTTATTTGTGAAAAATTAGCTTTACAGAAAAAAAAGGAAAAGCAGGCTTTTAGATTTGATGTTTCAACACTTATCTGTGCCTTAATAGTAAGTATTGTTTCTTACAATAAAGAATGATTAAAAACATAAATCAAAAGGGAAAAAGCAAAGGATATATACTGTACAGTGGGTATGGAAAGTATTCAGACCCCTTTAAATTTTTCACTTCTTTGTTTCATTGCAGCCATTTGATGAATTCAAAAAGCTATAAACACACAGTGGCATAGTTATGGTTTTGAAAAGGTTTGCTCTGTTGGGGAACACTGCCAATCTTGGCTATGTGGGCAAGCTCACATTCATTACAATGTTCAAGATCAGAAACTCAAGCAATTTCCAAAAAAATCAGTGAATGTGACTTTGCACAGAAAGTTTGAAATGGCTGTTTGTTTGGGGCCAAAACATTCTACGGAAGACCGGTTGGCCAGCAACAACACCTAACCTAAGGGTACCGTTACACGACGCAATATTGCGTTGCAGTGAAATCATGGACACATTGTTCTATTTACAAAATGGAACAATGTGCCCATGATTTCACTGCAACCAGCAAATTGCCAGTGAAATTGCATGCAATATTGCATCATGTAACGGTACCCTTACAGTTAGGAGGGTTCCCGCCATTAAGTCTACTGGCTTGTATCAAGCTGTTGAATTTTTTGGAGCTTTAAATTAAATGTTTTAAGCTTTGTGGAGTTTGTTGGAGTTTTGAAACCTGCAGGGCGTGAATTTTGGAAACTGCCAGATGTGGCATTGGCTGTGAACTTCAAGAAGCTTATAATGCCCTTAAAACATTCATTTAAGAGAGCCTATTTTTTTCAGTGCTTAATTTTTATTTTATTTTTTGTTATTATTGTTTTTTCTTTGGAGAGCAAACCTGTTAGGCCCCCTGGCACCGCTCCCCAGCTCACCTCTGCTGGGTCTGCATCCTCCGCACCTCTGCCAATCGGGCATCTGGCGTCCAGTCGTGCAGTGTCCCAGAGCCATCGCCGGGTCCCCTTTCTGTCTGCTCACCGCTTGACTCATGCACCAGCACGCTACAGTGTTCGGTGTTCATGCGCGTAATGAGCTAGGTGCGGCTGCGCTCCTCCCCTGTGACTCTGGGAGCTGGCATAGCCCAACCTGACACTCCCCTTGACCAATAGCTGCCTGTCCTGATGGGAGGAGCCTGATTATTGAGTTAGTTAAGTTTCTGCTTTGCTGGCTGTTGGTCAGGTCCTGCTTGTGCTCTCCCCTGGTAGAACCATTCCTGCTCTCCTAGCCTTGGGCCCTGTTTCCTCGAATCCTCCTTAACTACAGTATATCGTAGTATAGACTAACCCTACAAGACGCGCCCCCGGTTCTAGCAGCTGTGGTATTTAGACCCCCTGGGCTTGCCCCTGACAATCCCTGTATAGGGGTTGGCTAAACTAGGACCAGCTCACCCAGGGGAGTTCGGTACCTTGGCCCAGTGGGTCCACTCTAGGGTGCCTTCCCCTGGAAGCGTGACAAACCTTTATTATTGCAGAGGGTCAGTAGCATGCAAAGTCATCCCTTCTACAGATATGTGATAGCAATTCATATAAAAAAAAGCATATGGCCATTATATGCTTCACATATGTGGTCTTAAGCTGTAGGTCTGTTCCCACTCATTAAACACCATATTGTGGATATTGCTTCTTGAAAATGTGCAATTGTGGCACCCCAAGGGTTAATGTGCCACAGTAACATCACATGGGTTCCCTCCCCACACAACACTGACACTACACTAACACCTCTGGGCCAGGAGGGGAAGCTAAACCAGCTCCCTTATATACTCGGGGTCAAGAGGAAGTAGTTAGTTCAGTATGTAGCAGTACTGTGAAGAGTCCAGTTCCTGGGAGAACTGAGAGAGACTGTAGTGTAAAGGAGCTGCGTCAGGCTTCTCTACAGTCTACTCATCGATTCCAGGCCTAGCCAGGGTCTGAGGGAAGGAGAACAGAAGACAGAGGAACACATCTGGGAGACTGCGTGACATCACTACTTGCCCTGGAAGAGTGCACAGATTGGACACCGGATCCGAAACTGTGACTGACACACACAGCACAGCAAATACCGGAATAGTGGAGGTTGTAGATCGACACTGTACCTGAGCAAAGCAACACGGCGGGGTCAGAAGCACAAGGAAGACTCAAGTTGCCTAGCCAAAGGGGTACCTGTGAGGAGACAGTGCCAGCAACTCGGCTAGAAGCAGCAGCAGGGCCACACACACAGCGCTGCAGGAGGAAGCTGAGGACCCGGACAGGATGGCAGCAACCCGGCCCCGGTACAGACTCCGTGGACAATGCTCTGTAAAGAACATCTACAGTAAAGCTTTGGAAGACTTCAGAAACGTGAGTGTGTGTGATCCTTGTACACAAGCCCTAATCTCCCCCACAAGCAGCCACCATCTCCATTATCATCCCTCTCCTGCAACACCTATAATATCCATCATAGACTTTTATTACTACTGCCCCGGGGAACCAGGCTCTGCCTGCGAAGAGCCGTTCCATCTAAAGCTGCCAAACATCATCCCCGGAGGTTCTGCAGCAGCGGTGGTCACCCTAACCACAACCCGTGGGTGGCGTCACGACAAACATTTATCCCTTGTAAATATTCCCTTTTACTTGCGGAACCCGGGACATGGTCCGTACCAGGACCTCTGTGACATCCCCAGTAGCAACCCAGTCCGGTACCGAGTACCCTGTCCCAGTGGGCTCCACAACCTGGCGGTCACGAACAGTATCTACCGTGCCCGGTAAAACGGGCATTGTGTGCCGTGATTTATGCGAAAACTGTTTTTAAGCTGCGCCATAAGAACTGTACTTTTGAAAATCCGCCATTATACAGTGTGTTGCGCCCGGGAAGAATGGGGGGCGGTACCCTGCAGTGGCGCGAATCCAGCCTCCTCCCTGGTGCTGACGACATCCGGCGGGGAAAAAAATCCCTGGTGCACTGCGGAACCTCCAAGAGACATCCGGACGGAAGCGAGAGACAGGAGGGCGAACCTTAACTAAGGGGGCACAGGACGTCGCTGCCAGCGGCACCCAGCAGCGACGGAGCAGCTGGCGGAGCTGCAGCGCCGGATCACAGAGCAGCATCCGGCGGTGCAGCGGCGCAAGGAGCAGCACCCGGTGGTGCAGCGGTGCAAGGAGCAGCACCTACCATTCCGTTCCTGATGCCGTATACTCCAGGGGCAATGTGGCTGCCCCAATACCCGGTGAGCCTAATACTCTTAATGACTTTATTATCAAGATAAAAGCTTACTATGTGATGTACCCTCTCACTGAAGCCCAACGTGTAGAAATGATTATTGGACAATTGACTGGCAATGCACAGCAAGAAGTTGCGTCCTGGCTGGACACAGATATGGACACTGTAGAGCATCTTGTAGCTGGACTAAAAGCAGCATTTGAATCTACTGCTGATATCCGGGCTAAAATGAGGTGCTTTGCATGTCAACAAAAGCCTAAGGAGAGTGCCATTACGCCTATTAAACTGCGGAGAGGATGAGATCACATTACCAAAGTATGCTACCATGGCTAAATTGTACACGGTTGATAATAATGCCATCACAGCCGTCGAGCCCTTGGACCCATCAAGTCAGGCGGATGACAATGGCTCAAGGGAAAAGCTGGAGGATTGGTGCCAAAAGCTACATGTGGGTAACAGTTCTACACCTTCCCATCAAAAGCATGGAGTATACCGGGTAGTGAAAGAATATGAGCAAATATTCAGCAAACACCCGTTAGACTTTAGGCAAATTAAAGGGGTAGAGCACACTATACCCACAGGTAACCATCAGCCTATAAAAGAGAGGTATAGATCATTACCACCCGCTCACTACCAAACCACCAAAGACATGCTCAAAGAAATGAAAACTGCAGGGGTAATAAGAGACAGTTGTAGCCCCTGGGCAGCACCTCTAGTGTTAGTTAAAAAAAAGGACGGGACCACAAGAATGTGCATAGATTACCGGCAGATCAACCACATCACACATAAGGACGCATACCCATTGCCTAGGATTGAGGAGTCATTAGCTGCATTAAAATCTGCTAACTGCTTTTCCACCCTTGATCTGACTAGTGGGTACTGGCAGGTTCCTGTGGCCGAGGCCGACAAGGAGAAGACAGCGTTTACTACGCCGATGGGCCTCTGAGAGTTCAATTGTATGCCGTTCGGACTCTGCAACGCACCCGGGACCTTCCTACGCCTGATGGAGAGCTGCTTAGGACATAAGAGCTTTGAAACTGTCCTCCTGTACCTGGATGACGTCATAGTCTACTCCAAGATGTATGAGCAACATCTACAAGACCTGGCAGAAGTGTTTGAGGCCTTATCCGGATACGGCATGAAAATCAAGCCATCTAAGTGCCACCTTCTCAAGCCAAAGGTACAGTACCTGGGACATGTCGTGAGTTCAGAGGGAGTAGCACCGGATCCTGATAAAGTCATAGTGATAAGGGATTGGCCAAGACCTACAAACGTGAAAGAAGTGAGGCAATTCCTGGGCCTGGTGAGCTATTACCGAAAATTTATCAGAGGATTCACGAAGTTAGCGGCTCCCCTGCAAGACATCCTGGTAGGACAGTCAAAAAGGTCTTCAACCCATAATCGTCCTTTCCAGTGGAGTGAAGAAAGGGAAGACTCCTTCAACAAGTTGAAGTGTCCACTGACGGGAGAAGAGATCCTGGCATATCCGGATTACCATCAACCATTCATTCTATACACGGATGCCAGCAACGTGGGACTGGGAGCAGTACTGTCACCGAAGCAAGGAGGCAAAGAGAGAGTTATTGCCTTTGAAAGTAGGAAACTCTGGCCTACGGAAAGATACCCCGAGAACTACAGCTCCTTCAAGTTAGAACTACTGGCAGTAGTTTGGACTGTAACTGAACGTTTCAAGCACTATCTGGCAGCTGCAGAATTCACCATCTACACGGATAACAACCCGTTGACCCACTTGGATTCAGCAAAATTAGTTGCATTGGAGCAGTGATGGATAGTCCGGCTGTCTAACTACAATTTTGTCATCAAATATAGGGCAGGCCGCAAGAACGGGAATGCAGATGCCTTATCCCGGATGCCATACCTGGAAGACGTGGAAGAGGAACCGGAAGAGTTGGAAGAAATTGAACTACCGGCCTTTCATTGTTCAAAGGTAGACAAGTATCAACCCGGCATCTACCAAAGAGAACAACAGGCAAGTCTCAACCTGTTAGCACACCATTGATGGGCTGACACCCAAGATAGAGATCCAGCTGTGAACCTAGTGAAAGAACTGCTTACACAACAAGGTGTGTACCCTAAACAGAATGCCCCAGCTGAGACCCAACAACTATGGAAAGAGAGAGGCAAGTTGTTCCTGTATCAAGGGAAGCTCTGCAGAAGGTTTACCCAAGTCGTACCCAAGCGAGACGTCAAGATGCTCTTAGAAGCCTACCATGACGATGCAGGTCATTTCGGATGGAAGAAGTTGGAAGTGCTCCTGAGAGAGAGATTCTACTGGGTTGGCATGAGAAAGTCAATTGAAGATTGGTGTAGAAAATGTGGCCCGTGCAACCTCAGAAGAGAAGATCAACAGAGAGCTCCACTCCAGTCCATAGTAACTAAGCAACCACTTGAGTTAGTCGCGTTAGACCACGTCAAGTTGTCACCAAGCCGATCAGGCTATGTCTATGCCTTAACCATCGTGGACCATTACTCACGCTTCTTAGTGGTGGTACCAGTCAAGGACCTGACAGCGAATACGGCTGCAAGAGCATTTCAGACACATTTCTGTAGACCGCATGGTTACCCGGAACAAGTCCTTGCAGATCAAGGGCCAGCGTTTGAATAAGAGATTTTCCAGGAATTCTGCAATATGTACGGCTGTAAGAAGATCCGAACGACAGCGTACCATCCCCAAACAAATGGCTAATGCGAGAAGATGAACCATATTGTAATTGACCTGTTGAAGACATTACCAGAGTCTGAGAGAAATCAATGGCCAGATAAATTACCTGATTTGGTAGACTTATACAACCATGTTCCAGTGAGTTCTACAAACTGCACCCCAGCCTACCTTATGCGTGCAAGACCCGGTAAGCTACCAATTGACTTAGATATGGGAATTCTGAAACCAGACACAGAAGTGGAAGAATCCGATTGGGATACCCTAAGTCAGCAACAGTATCGTCAAGTACAAGAGTGCATAGAGAAAAATCTTCAGCAAGCTAGAGCAAGACACGAGAGAACCTTTAACCAATGTGCTCAAGCAACTCCATTACAACCTGGTGAGCAAGTTCTCAAGAGAAAGAGACACACTAACAAATTGGATAATCAGTGGGAAACCACCCCATACACAGTCTTATCATCTAACTTGGACAATGCTAAAAGGTGTCTAATAAGTAAGGACGAAGGAAGAACTTTAATAGTTGTGTCCAAAGACCATCTCAAACCGTGTCCTGAAACCCTGAAGAAACCTGAAGTAATGGTACCCGTACAGGTTCAACCTGTCAAAGAGAAAGAAGAAGAGGTATTCCATAGAGTTCTAGGAGATTTCCCCAAAACATGGCCAAATTACTATGCAGCAGTTATAGTACCAATGACTGCTTTCCCTCCAATGGTGGAACCAACACCAGAACTCGTATTACTAGAAGAAGTCCCAAGACCTGAAGAACTGGAAGTAGAACCCGTAGAGGAAGAACCAATTCCTGGTCCCAGTGAACTTGTCAGTCCTACAGTCAGACCTCCATCTGCCATAGTACTAGACACCCCAAGTAGGTACATGTCCACCCACACCATCAGGCTAAGTACACCAGCAGTACGCAGATCAGAGCATAGTACCAAGGGTCAGTTACTGGCTAGGTACAAAGATTGAAATGTCAAATAAACTGTAAAGTGTAAATATGTTTATGTAAATGTAAATGAACCCGGAAGACCGTGTCCAAAAGGGTGGAGGAACTGGATTGACCCCCATGCATATCAAGTTAGGGAAAGCAAATGCCTGGGGGTGGTGTAGCGAATCTAGGCCTCCTAAGCACAAACACCCGTGGACAAATGTACATAGTTAATGCAACTAATAAAAGCCCAGTACCTACAGAGACTATCCTGTACGAACTTACGATAAATTTTTGAACTTTGAACTTCTCTTGTTTATTTATGGACCATATATACCACGGACTGGTTGTGGTACAAACTTTCTTGTATATATTCATCAGCCCAGAAGCACTAGACTAAACCCCTGGAAAGACTGCTTTTTGAATTTTTGGACTCTTTTTGAACTTTATTGATTTTTGTACTTTTCACTTTTAAGTCTCTGTAAATATTAATTGTATTAACTGTTTGTTTACTTGTTTTCCACAGTCCCAGAGTACTGTCTTTAACTAAGGGGGAATGTGGCACCCCAAGGGTTAATGTGCCACAGTAACATCACACGGGTTCCCTTCCCACACAACACTGACACTACACTAACACCTCTGGGCCAGAAGGGGGAGCTAAACCAGCTCTCTTATATACTCGGGTCAAGAGGTCAAGTAGTTAGTTCAGTACGTAGCAGTACTGTGAAGAGTCCAGTTCCTGGGAGAACTAAGAGAGACTGTAGTGTAAAGGAGCTGCGTCAGGCTTCTCTACAGTCTACTCATCGATTCCAGGCCTAGCCAGGGTCTGAGGGAAGAAGAACAGAAGACAGAGGAACACATCTGGGAGACTGAGTGACATCACCACCCCGGAGGAGGCACAGATCGACACGATCCGAAACTATGACTGACACACACAAACAGTAAATACGGATAGTGAGGTTGTAGATCGACTCTGTACTAGCGAGCAACACGCGGGGTCAGAAGCATTAGGCATAGTGATAGGACTTGCAATGGAGATTCCTTGATGTGGATGCACACTTAATCCCTAGTAGCTACTAATGAGACTAAGTTCTCCGATTATATATATAGCAAAGGGCAGTTCTGCAGCACACAATTGAAAATATTCACAGATCCTTGTCTTGTTGGTGCTAACTCATTATTCACCTTATTCCTGAACATAGTAGTGTCGCGGCGGTTCACAATGTAAGAAGCACAGGGAAGACTCAAGTTGCCTAGCCAAAGGGGTACCTGTGAGGAGAGACAGTGCCAGCAGCTCACCTAGAAGCAGCAGGGCCACACACACAGCGCAGCAGGAGGAAGCTGAGGACCCGGACAGGGTGGGAGCAACCCGGCCCCGGTACAGACTCCGTGGACAATTCTCTGTAAAGAACATCAACAGTAAAGCGTTGGAAAACTTCAGAAACGCGAGTGTGTGTGATCCTTGTACACAAGCCCTAATCTCACAAGCAGCCACCGTCTCCACTATCATCCCTTTCCTGCAACATCTATAATATCCATCATAGACTTTAATTACTACTGCCCCGGGGAACCAGGCTCTCCCTGCGGAGAGCTGTTCCATCTAAAACTGCCAAACATCATCCCCGGACGTTCTGCAGCAGCGGTGGTCACACTGATCACAACCCGTGGGTGGCGTCACGACAAACATTTATCCGTTGTAAATATTCCCTTTTACTTGCAGAACCCGGGACACGGTCCAGACCAGGACCTCCGTGACATCCCCAGTAGCAACCCGGTCCGGTACTGAGTACCCCGTCCCAGTGGGCTCCACACAATCACTATTTCAATTCATTCCATACGTTTACAATACACATTTTTGTCATGTGCATAAATGTGTTATATGTAAAGCAAAAAGAGAAAGGGGCACTGTGTAGGATCTATGGACACTAGTTAAAAGCGCTGCTATTATGTGCAGAATGTACTGACCTGAAGGGGTTGTGCCATCCCAGCACAACCCTGGTGATAGACCTGGATGGAAGGGGTCACTGGCTGACAGCTCCTTGCGGTGCTCTCGCTCCACTGGTGCGTCCTCTTCCTGGATAGTCACGTGATCGAATTACGGTCATGTAACCGGCTACATCATCACAGGTCCTGTAATCACTGAGCTTCACAAAGCTTTACCGCAGGTCCTACAGTTTGAGATGGTATAATCTGTGCTTGCTGTCTGTGGCGGTTTTATTCCCAATTAGACTGTCAATTCCAGGAGCAGCTCCAGCTTCTACTCCCTCAGTATCGAGGGAGAAGTGGCAATGAAAGATAAAAATATAGAAGTCTCATAGGGAGCGCTAAGGATGACAGTATGATGTTGTTTAAGCAAAAATTATCAAACCTTTATTAATAATCCTCCTGCAAACTCCACAAAATATTTCGACAGTACATGGGACTGTCTTCATCAGGTGTACTGTCGAAACATGTTGTGGAGTTTTCAGAAGGATTATTAATAAAGGTTTGATAATTTTTGCTTAAATACTATCATACTGTTATCCTTAGGGCTCCCTATGAGACTTCTATATTTTTATCTTTCATTAAATGTGTTATATGTATAATTCATATTGAACATGTCCTTGTATTGCTGCCCACTAGCCTTATTCACCATTCCAGAAAAATTGGTATTCGGTGACCTGACTAGACTTATTTGTTTTAGCATAGTTTCTCCTCCAAATATTGCAGGCTTCAAACATCACTCCACCCAACCGCAACCCAGGTGTTACCTTATGGCATGGGGAATTGGATTTTTAAGTAACATTACTTATGTAGCTCACCCCATAGAGGGGTTGATGAGGAGCTAGGCAACAAGATTGTGTAAACAGTAATATCTTGTTTGTGATTGTGTCTGATTACAAGCACAGGAAGAGGCAGGCCCCTAGGCAAAGTAAAGACTCTTCACCGCTGAGCTCGGTGCCACCTTAGCAGTGCGATACAAGGCAGTTACACTTTGCTACAGTTGCTGTTGTGTTTGCTACCAGGTTCCTGCAGTACACAGCAGTTTGGCTATGGATCTCCCGCAAGATATTCATGCAGTGGAGGAGGTCATCTTCCTCACCACCCCATTGGCAGAGGGTGTTTCAGCAGCACCAGAATCAGAGCAGCTTGCAGAGGAGATGGACACATATGTAACCTAGAGCGCCACCACACTACCCACATTGGGCCTTATATGCAGCGAGGTGCAGATCCAGTGGTGGTTTCACATGCCAGAGAAGGACCTAAGCTCACATTCAGGAGGTGACCCATTTCGCATGCCATTCGGAAGCACCAGATGTCAGACTCCAGAGGAACATGCAGCATGTGTAGCTGTTTTACACTTTCAGCCAATGCCGCAGCTACTGGATCGGCAAATCCACCAGGACCATGAGCATGAGGAGGACAAGGAGGAAGAGGAAAAGTAGGAGGCAGAAAAGGCAGAAGGTCCTGTTTCCCAACCATGTGTAACATCCCCAACATAGGCCTTCGACAGGGAGAATGCCATATGGGAACCCCTATCCCCTCCAAGCAAATTTCCTGTATGGCATGAACCACCCTGTCCTGTCTCCTTTTTTAAGGAGATTGGGCTTGCGGATAACATCGCCTGAGAGTGGTTGCATGGCTTTAAGGCCAATTACTTCCACAACTAATGTACTGGAGGCAAAGTGGTAGCATTTTTCCAGCAGAGGGGGTTCGGCTCCCTAACCAAACAAGGTACTGGGCATTGGTGCTTTGTCAATTGGTTCACCCTGCTGCATGACCATCTTCCCAAAAGACTACACCCAATCTTTGTCGGGGAGGAGGTCGCCTTCATGAAGGTGACGGGCAGCAAGGAGTGGTTTGCGGTTAGCGTAAGTCGGGTTTCCACTACCAATGACTTTGAGAAGTGGCAGCAGGAGGCCAATCATGAGAGAATGAGGCATCAGGTGGAGGACAGGCCTGTCTTGGTTAGCCAGCCAGCTGCACTCAAACCCACAAGGCCTGTCGGTGTTCCCTAAGTTGCTCCCATCTCTGCTAAAGGGAGTGGACATCCCCTAATTCCTCTATTGTATTCTCCATTGGTGGCCACGATGTAGTGAGCTGGGGGCAGGTGGTGATGGAGAATACCCCTGAAGGAGTAGTCCAGGCTACTCCACAAGACCGTCCAGCAGCGTAATACCATCACCTTCAGCCCAGGGAATGCTGAGAAAACAGGAAAAGAGTATTTGCACCAATTACAGTGCACTTTCCAAATAAAAAGGCATGTTGTTGGGTCGCTTACCCATCTATCATTTTCAAAATATTGAAATGAGGAGTTTAATGCAGCACATTGAAAAGTACACAAGCATTTAGTCTCCCCAGGTTGACACATGAGTGGAAAAGTCCTTGCAGACCCATGACTTGTTCATATTGATAAACATTAGTCTGTCTACACTGTCACTGGACAGACGTGTGCACTTATCCATCAGCTCACTACCAGCAACGCTGAAGACACGATGAGAGAGAACGCTGGCTGCGGGGCACGACAAAATCTCCAAGGTATAAGTGGCGAGCTCAGGCTATTTTTCTAGTTTTGAATCCCAAAATGCACAAGGTTCCAGTTCCACAGTCATGGGATTGATATTCAGCTGTAGATACGCCTGTACCATCCTGTCTAGGCGTTCACTATGTATCAGACTTGTTCTCTCTTCTGGCGTTGCAAAGGATGGTCTAAAAAAAGGTGAAACGATTCTACAAAATTGCTGATACGACATACACTGTTACTGTTAACGTTTGAGTGATGATGATTTGACGTTCCCCAGGTTGGAAAGGTAGAACTATGATATTCACTATGTGCACCACTGTTGTTTTGGGGAAAAGCAGTACTAAGATTGTCTAAAAGCTTCTGTTAATACTCTTGCATTTTTGTGTCCCTTTCTAGGGCAAGAAACATTTGGCAAAATGTAGTCTTCTACTGGGAATCTAACAGAGTGGCAACCCAGTAGTCATCATTACTTCAAATTCTAACAATCCGAGGATCATGTTTCAGGTAGTGCAGCAAGAAGGAACTATTGTATCTTGCTCATCCAGGAGGCCCAAGTCCATATTGTGTTGGTGGCTTGCTTCCTCTGCCCTTTCCCCCCAATCTCACACAACAGAAAAGTGATCAAGATTTCCCTCATCTGCTGAGTCTTCCATGCCCATCGCCTGTTTGTCCTCCATTTCTTCCTCAGCTCCTGCATCTTCATCAACAGTTTGGCTGCTACCATGCGCCCTCATTGTTCCCTCTCCCCCACCCTCCCATGCCAGTCGCCTTGGTGCTGCCGACCATCTGGACCTTTGTGACCTTGTTATCACTTCCGTATTTGCCTCCTCCTCTACTTCCTCCCCTTCCTCTTGGCCCACCACCTGACTCCAAATATGGGTTATAGTGTGCTCCAGATTATACATGCCCAGAATAGTCGTGCTGATAATGGCATCATCAGTGCTAAACATCTTAGTAACATAGTATTTAATGTTGAAGGAAGACCTTAAGCCCATCTTGTTCAACCCTTAGCCTAACATGTTGATCCAGAGGAAGGCAAAAAAAAAACATGTGGCAACACTAAGCTCCACATTGGGGAAAAAAATTCCTTCCTGACTCCACATACGGCAATCAGACTAGTTCCTTGGATCAACGTCGTATCAAAGAATCTAGTATATATAACCGGTAATATTATATTTTTCAAGAAAGGCATCCAGGCCACTCTTAAATTTTAGTAGTGAGTCAATCATTACATCATCATCTGGCAGAGAGTTCCATAGTCTCACTGCTCTTAAAATAAAGAATCCACGTCCGTGATTATGATTAAACCTTCTTTCCTCCAGACGTAGAGGATGCCCCCTTGTCCCCGTCTCAGGCCTAAGAGTAAAAAGATCATTAAAAAGGTCTCTGTACTGTCCCCTCATATATTTATACATTATTATAAAACCACCCCTAAGCCTTTGTTTTTCCAAACTAAACTCCAAGTTTTATAACCTGTCTTGGTATTGCATACCCCTCAGTCCTCCCTTCCAGAGGAGCAGCAGCCTCCTGCTAGATGCAATGGGTAATAGAAGTGACGAAATTTTGGTGAGTTTTTTTGAGATTTTTTTATGTCCTACTTCGGTGAAATGTTTGGTGGTTTAGCCACTAAACAAACATATGGTTAGGACTCATAAGCATGAGGGCCCTTGACGATGGGTTACGAGCTTACCTTATTTTGTCCCAAAATACCAAAAAAAACACCTCTCATTGTTATCTATAGTGTTTCATTGCATCTTTTTATTTGCTTGCAGTTGAGGCTGGGCCCACTGGGGGATGTCTGTCACTTGTGATGCATGTATTTGGTGCGAAGTAGCCCGCCTTTTCTAATAGCTTGGGCATGAGCAATAGGCTGCTCTGACACTATGTATCACATGGACTGGAGTGGCTGACTTCCTATGTTGGCCTTGTGTCTTTAAATACCACCAGTCTCCTCCCTGTCAGCATGGCCGGTCGCAGGTGCTACAATCGCCCCCATGCTTTAAGTTGCAGGAAACTGTGCATCGGTATACAGACACGTGTGCTACCTTCCAGAGGAGCCAGCAGCCTCCTGCTAGATGCAATGGGTATTAGAAGTGGGGAAATTTTGGTGAGTTTTTTACCCCTCAGTCCTCTAATAACCTTGATTGCTCTTCTCTGCACCCGCTCTAGTTCAGCTATGTCTTTCTTATACACCGGAGACCAGAATTGTACACAGTATTCTAAGTGTGGCCGCACTAGTGACCTGAATAGAAGTAAAATTATGTTCTCCTCATGAGCATCTCTGCCTCTTTTAATGCATCCCATTATTTTATTTGCCTTTGCAGCAGCTACTGACACTGGGCACTAAATGTGAGTTTATCATCTACCCATACACCCAGGGCTTTTTCAGTGGTTGTTTTGCCCAGTGTTTTACAATTAAGAACATAATTATACATTTTATCTCCTCTGCCCAAGTGCATGACCCTACATTTATCCCCATTAAAGCTCATTTGCCATTTATCAGCCCAAGCTTCTAGTTTACATAAATCTTCCTGTAATATAAAATTGTCCTCCTCTGCATTGAGATTCTACTCTGTATGCCCCCTACAAGGTCATTAATAAATATGTTAAAAAGAAGCGGGCCCAATACTGATCCCTGTGGTACCCCACTGTTAACGGTGACCCATTCTGAGTGTGTTCCATTAATAACCACCCTTTGCTTCCTATCACTGAGCCAGCTGTTAACCCACCTACAAATATTTTCCCCTATCCCCATTGCTCTCATTTTATGTATCAACCTTTTGTGTGGCAACGTATCAATAGCTTTTGAAAAGTCCATACATAACCACATCCACTGCATTTCTTTGGTCCAGTCCAGAACTTACCTCTTCATAGAAGCTTATTAGATTAGTTTGACAGGAACGGTCCCTCATAAACCCATGTTGATATTGGGTCATGAGGTTATTTTCATTCAGATACTCCAGTATAGCATCTCTTAGAAAACCCTCTAGGATTTTACCCACAGTAGAGGTTAAGCTTACTGGCCTATAATTTCCAAGTTCAGTTTTTGTCCCCTTTTTGAATATTGGCACCACATTTGCTATACGCCAGTCCTGTGGTACAGCAGTGAAGTAACGTGGCTCACTGAAGACCCGGTGCTCAACGGAAAAGAAACCCAGTCTATATAGATAACCTTGGCACACGGAATATATGAATAGAGAGAAACTTCTTGAATTCAAAAAAGGGTTTTATTGTAAACATCAGTCAAAATTAACACGTTTCGGCTGGCTTGCCTTTTTCAATTAGACTGATACAAAATAATAAACAAAAAAATAATAGTATTAATTACAAGTTACACAAAATCCATAATAACAATGAACTGAAACAACAACATTCGTCGATGTTCACGGTATGATATACATACTGTGAGACAGTGCGTGGGATCATATGCGAGGGGCGCTATGTCTCCCCCAGAATGCGCACTGTCACGTATTGAGCCCGGTATAGGGTGTGAGAGAAAGGGACGGTCCGCTCACTCCGCTCCGGGTCTTGTAAGGTCCCGGAAGTAGACACGGAGTTAAAAGCCTGGTCAGGAGGCAGGGCGGGGTTCCTTGTACACAGCTTTTTGCCTAAGCTGCAGGAGCAGCAGAGACAGACTGGAGAGGTCTAGAGTTCCAGGAGGCCGTGTGCTATACTAACACGGTCTAGCCCGGGAGGGCTGGGAGCTCGGGGTGATATATAACGGAAGCCCATAACCTGAAGGAACCGGTTACTTTGTATGAACTGTATCCTGTGTACCCGGCTGCGACCCGGATTCCGGCAGCTTGTGCCACTGCTGTGTGTATCAGCAATAAAACCGGGTACTGTTTGAACTATTGCCGGGCTCAACGTGTTTCCTGACTTGCAATCCCGGCGCTGCCCCACATATGGTGGAGAATGCGGGCAGCCTGAACCACGAACTGCATGTCCATACTGAAGCCGGCCACGCTGCAGTTTAGGCCTGCCGCTGATATGGAGGAAATCCTAAGGCAGCTGGTACTTACCCAGCAGCGGCAGCAAGAGCAGCAGGAGCAACAGCAGAAAACAAATGAACTGCTCCTGCAGCACATCATGGCCCTACGAGACCCGCCAGCAGCGCCTTCCCCGGAACGGCGTGAGGCCCGGGACCGGGTCCGGTCGGCCCTGCGGAAGCTGAGTCCAGAGGACGACGTAGAAGCCTTCCTCACAGTCTACGAGCGCACCGCAGAGCGAGAAGGCCTCCCTCCTGCTCAGTGGGCTGAAGTGGTGGCGCCATTCCTGATGGGCGATGCCCAGAAGGCCTACACGGACCTCGGTGGGGAGGATGCACAGGACTACGCCAGACTCAAAGGTGAGATCCTTGCTAGACTGGGGGTCAATACTTATGTCCGAGCCCAACGGGTGTTTTCCTGGTCCTATGTGGAGTCCAAGCCGGCTCTCTCCCAGGTGTATGACTTATTGCAGTTGGTGAAACGGTGGCTCCAGCCTGAGAGCTTGACTCCGGGACAGATGGTGGAAAGGGTGGTGGTCGACCGGCTGGTACGGACTCTGCCGGTTTCGATACAGCGTTGGGTGGGGCAAGGGGACCCGGGTACCTTGGACCAGGTGGTTAGCTTGATAGAGCGGTATACAGCCACCGAGGAGTTCATACGGGACTCTGCCCCACTGCGGCAGTTACTCCGGCCTCCGGAGCTGGGTAAAGGTGTACGTCCATCCACAGGGGACTCTCCTAAAAACATACCTGCTGAAAGGATACCCCAGAATGGGGCTGGCAGGAGACCAGGCTCCCCAAGAAGGGGCTTCCGGCCCGGCGCTGCCACTGCTACGTGGTGCTGGCGGTGCAAAGGACCGGGACATGTGGCTGCCTATTGCCCACTAACGATGGAACCCATGGACTGCGGGTTCACACGCCGGCTCTCGATGTATGCCAGCCCCGTGTTCACCGCAGATGTAGCGGTTCCCCTAACGGAACCACATCTGTGCCCGGTGCTCATTAATGGACATAGAGCAGAAGCTCTCTTGGACTCCGGTAGTTTGGTGACGCTGATTCGTGCGTCCTTAATCCCCGGGTTGCAACTCACTGGGGGATTGATCGGGATCTGGTGTATACACGGGGACCTATGCGAGTATCCGACCACGGAGGTGACTCTGTCCACTCCATGTGGAGAGGTGACTCATGTGGTCGGAATGGTAAAATCTCTACCCTACGGGACGGTGCTGGGAAGAGACTTACCATTGTTTTGGTCCTTATGGGGAAGGAGGAGTAACCCTCCCCTGATGCCTGGGAATCAGGATGCTGAACCCGACGACCCTGAGACCGGGACACCTGCCGTAGGGGTCGCCAACATAGGGCTAGAGTGTTACCCCGATAAGTTCCCGCTAGACGTATTGGCAGGAGGGGTCGAGGAGACCCCACCGATTACAGAGTTGGAAGTATCCCGGGGAGCGTTTGGGACCGCCCAGCTACAGGATCCCACACTCACCCGGGCCTGAGAAAGGGTAACCGAAGTAAACGGGGTAGCTCAACATCCGGGGGCAGAGAATGTATTTCCACGTATGGTAATTAACCGGGAGTTACTCTATAGGGTGGAAAAAATCAGGGATGAGGTCGCGGACCAACTGGTAGTACCGCAGCCACACCGCCGGGCGGTCCTAGAGATGGCCCACTCCCACCTGCTAGGGGGCCACCTTGGGGCTAAAAAAACTCAAGAACGCATCTTGCGGAGGTTCTTCTGGCCGGGCGTGTATGCGGATGTCCAAAGGTACTGTGACTCCTGCCCGGAATATCAGCTGACCACACCCATTGCCACCTTCCGTAGTCCATTGGTACCTCTACCAGTTATAGAGGAACCTTTTGAACGGATCGCAATGGATTTGGTGGGGCTTATAGTGAAGTCAGCACGAGGCCACCAACACATACTCGTGGTTGTCGACTACGCCACCCGGTACCCGGAGGCGATTCCGTTACGCCGCACCTCGGCGAAACTGATTGCCCGGGAGCTGTTTGCTATGTTCTGTCGCCTAGGACTACCTAAGGAGATCCTCACGGATCAGGGGACTCCTCTTATGTCCAAAGTGACCCGGGAACTATGTAAACTGCTCAACATAAAACAGCTGCGCACCTCGGTTTATCATCCCCAGACCGACGGGTTAGTTGAGCGGTTTAATAAAACCCTGAAGTCCATGCTAAAAAAAGTGGTAGCGAAGGATGGAAAGGATTGGGACATGTTACTGCCCTATTTAATGTTCGCCATCCGGGAGGTACCGCAGTCGTCTACGGGGTTTTCTCCCTTTGAACTGTTGTACGGCCGGCATCCTAAAGGGCTATTGGATGTCGCCAAAGAGACGTGGGAACAGGAACCCACTCCACATAGGAGCGTGATCGACCACGTGGCGAAAATGCAGGACCGGATCACAGCGGTCCGGCCTATTGTAAAAGAGCACCTAATGGATGCCCAAGGAGCTCAAAGCCGCAGGTATAATACACGGGCCACCGTTAGGACCTTTGAGGTGGGGGACCGGGGGTTGGTCTTAGTGCCCACTACGGAAAGCAAATTATTGGCCAAATGGCAAGGGCCCTATGAAATCCGGGAAAAAGTAGGGGAGGTGAATAGGGTATACCAGCCCGGGAAAAGGAAACCCGTGCAGCTATACCACGTTAATTTGCTTAAAGCGTGGAAAGACCGTGAGTGTCTGATCTTGGAGGCTTCCGATGCACCCGGAGACCCTTCCCCCTCGGCCACGAGGGAGACCGAAGGGGTACAAATAAGCGACACCCTCTCTAAGGCCCAACGACGGGAGGCTCGAAAGTTGGTACAGCAGAATCCTGATGTGTTCTCTGACCTGCCTGGGCGCACTTCCATCATTCAACATGACATTGTCACTGAGCCCCGGATAAAAGTGCGGGTGAAACCGTACCGGGTACCCGAGGCCCGACGGCAAGCCATCGCAGCCGAAGTTAAGCACATGCTCAAGTTAGGGGTGATAGAAGAATCCCGGAGCGAATGGGCTAGTCCCATCGTGCTCATTCCGAAGCCGGACGGATCGCTGCGGTTCTGCAACGATTTCCGGAAGTTGAACGACGTGTCTAAGTTTGATTTATATCCCATGCCCGGGTGGACGAGCTGATTGAAAGACTGGGGCAAGCCCAGTACTTCACAACGCTCGATCTGACCAAAGGTTACTGGCAGGTGCCGCTAACAGAGTCGGCCAAGGAAAAAAACGCCTTTGTTACTCCAGAAGGCCTCTATCACTACGTCGTGTTGCCTTTTGGGTTGCATGGAGCCCCGGCCACTTTCCAGCGGTTCATGGACATAGTGTAAGAACCTCACCGGAAGTACGCGTCCGCCTACCTAGATGACATTATCATCTTTAGTCCAGATTGGCATACCCACTTGTTCCAGGTTCAGGCCGTGGTGGATTCGCTCAGGGCAGCAGGTCTGACGGCAAATCCAAAAAAATGTGCCATGGGGCTCGAGGAGGCCCGGTACCTGGGGTATGTGATTGGGCGAGGGGTTATCAAACCCCAAATAAACAAAATCGAGGCCATTCAAAAGTGGCCCCGACCGGTGTCTACCAAACAGGTGAGGGCGTTCCTCGGCATAGTTGGGTACTATCGACGCTTCATACCCAACTTTGCTGGGCGAACGGTGGCCCTGACCGATCTGTTAAAAGGGAAGAAATCTGCTTTGGTGCGTTGGAATCTCCAAGCAGAGGCCGCCTTTCAGTCCATGATGTCGGCCTTGTGTGGACAGCCCGTCCTCATCAGTCCTAACTTCAAAAACACCTTCGTTGTGCAAACAGATGCCTCGGAGGTGGGGCTGGGGGCTGTGCTGTCGCAAGAAGTGGACGGAGAAGAACATCCGGTCACTTACTTAAGCCGGAAATTGTCCCCGGCGGAAAAGAATTATAGCGTAGTGGAGAAGGAGTGCTTGGCTGTTAAATGGGCCTTGGAGTCCCTACGTTATTATTTGCTCGGGCGACATTTCCGGTTGGTTACGGATCACGCTCCCCTGGTCTGGATGCGAAACGCCAAGGAACGGAAAGCTTGGGTCACCCGGTGGTTCCTGTCCATCCAAAACTTCAATTTTACGATGCAGCATCGGGCTAGCAAGTTGCAGGGCAATGCGGATGCCCTGTCCCGGGCACCCTGTTTGATGGCTGGGGTTCAACCCCACAAGTTTGAACCGAAGGGGGGGGTATGAGACAGTGCGTGGGATCATATGCGAGGGGTGCTATGTCTCCCCCAGAATGCGCACTGTCACGTATTGAGCCCGGTATAGGGTGTGAGAGAAAGGGACGGTCCGCTCACTCCGCTCCGGGTCTTGTAAGGTCCCGGAAGTAGACACGGAGTTAAAAGCCTGGTCAGGAGGCAGGGCGGGGTTCCTTGTACACAGCTTTTTGCCTAAGCTGCAGGAGCAGCAGAGACAGACTGGAGAGGTCTAGAGTTCCAGGAGGCCGTGTGCGATACTAACACGGTCTAGCCCGGGAGGGCTGGGAGCTCGGGGTGATATATAACGGAAGCCCATAACCTGAAGGAACCGGGTTACTTTGTATGAACTGTATCCTGTGTACCCGGCTGCGACCCGGATTCCGGCAGCTTGTGCCACTGCTGTGTGTATCAGCAATAAAACCGGGTACTGTTTGAACTATTGCCGGGCTCAACGTGTTTCCTGACTTGCAATCCCGGCGCTGCCCCACAATACTAATTATTGCATAAATAAACATAGATAATCAAGTACACCTAAAACAGTGCAAGACAAACATGCATTTGACCCAAGGAGGTAATACATCACTCCTTTAAGCTATTTCATGTGACCCCTAATGTCAACGGGGTTCTTCTTAAATAGGTGAAAACGTGTACACACGGGTAATCTTCGATCAAAAATGTGAACATCGACGAATGTTGTTGTTTCAGTTCATTGTCATAATGGATTTTGTGTAACTTGTAATTAATACCATTATTTTTTGTTTATTATTTGGTATCTTTTCTTTTTATGTTCTTTTTATTGAACAGTAGAAGGAGTACAATCAATAAACCATTCCCTCACATAGGGAAATGTATGTAGAAGTTTTAATTAAAAGTATCAACAACAGAAAAAAGGTATTTTTACTACATGGCTTGTATATTACTACCTTCAACTGTTTTTTTCTAAATGGAAAACCAATAGGAATATTAATAGGTTCAAAAATGCAAACATAGAAAAATAATATGGGTGGGATTGGGTAGGGATCAAACATGAGGGTAGGAATTAGAGGGGATAAAGGAGGGTTCCTGGGTGAGTCCACGAGAGAGTTCTTCACAATGTAGGTCAGTCAATAATAAAAATTCTCATGAATTCCGGGGTCGCTCTATAGTATGTCCAAGGTGTCCATGTTTTCTCGAAAGAGTCATGGGAGCTGAACGAAAGAGCTGCAACTTCTGCTGCACGGTACACAAAATCTATTTCCCTAATTAATTGAGAGTTAGTTGGAATCCGGTTTGAGTTCCAGTGGGCGGAAACAAGAAGCCTGCAAGCGGTTATGGTTCTTTCGGCCAAATATTGTTAAGCAATGCCAATAGAGGCGTCAGTTCCAATTTGCGCTGCAGAAAGTCTGTAAGCACCCCCGACACCGTCTTCCAATGCTCTTGTATAAGGGGGCACTGCCACCACATGTGCAAGTATGTTCCCAAAGCCGTGTTACACCTCCAGCAAGATTCCGGCGTCGAGGGGTGCCATTTATGTAGCAATACGGGGGTACGATACCACCTCGTCACCACTTTGTAGGAATTTTCCTGTAATTTTACACATGGAGAGGGACCATGAGATCTTCTATAAATTTGTTTAGTTTGTTGATCTGAGAGCTCAATGGAGGTCTCTCTCCCATAGGCCCAAAAAGTCTCTTTTAACATGTGTAGTGTCTAGTATTAATTGTTTATAGAGTAGTGATAACACATTATTGGGTGTTTGCGACTGCGTACACACTTGCTCAAATAGTGTCAAAGGTCTAGTAAAGTTCAAGTCCCTCAAATGTTTGTGGACATAAGCTTTCAGTTTACCATATTGAATGAAGGAGATAGCTGGCAGGGATCTGGATTGCTTTATCTCCTCATAAGAAAGAAGTGCTCCATATTTCTACAACAGCTCTTGTGCGAATGTTTCCATTCGATGTCAGCTTGCTGTGGAGATCTGTTAGTAATGCCAACGATCTCGGGGGTATGTGTGACATGAATTCTTCAATCTAAGGCCACAATTTGTGTGTTGGCCTCCTAATCCAGTCTATGATTCTAGTCAGTATAGCTGCTCTATAATATTTGTGTATGTTTGGTGCCCCCATACCCCCCTATCCCGTGGCAATGCAAGTGTCTGAAACTTAATTCGCGTTTTTTTATTGTTCAAATGAAGTTTAGAATAAAAGTGTGTATTTTGTTTAAAATTCGTACCGGTATGTGTAATCGGAAGCATTTGAAATAGGTATAAAAATTTGGGAAGTATTATACTTTTAAGTAAGTTTTTCCTCCTCATCCACGATAGAAAGGGAGTTCTCCAAGGTTTGACTATCTCAATTGCTTTTCCTAGTGTTGGTTCTATATTGAGGGTAAGGAAATCTTTGACTGCATGACCTATTTTGATACCTAGATATGTGATATACTTATTTGGCCATGCAAAGGGATATATACGTTTATATTTGTCAATATTTTGGGAATATTTAGGCCTAAAGCTTCTGATTTGGACAGATTAATTTTATAGTTAGAGAGCCGGCCGTATTTCTCTAGAGTTTGTACAAAGGCAGGGATCTGGGTCAGACAGGATTACCAGCAGGTCATCCGCAAATGCGGCAGACTTGTGGTTTATTTTGCGTATTTAGACTCCTTTAATTTCCTTGTTCATCGGGATGCTTCTTAATAGCGGTTCCATTACTAGAACGAATGATAGGGGGGACAGAGGGCATCCCTGCCTCGTACCGTTTTGTATCAAGAAGGGATCTGAAAGCATATTATTGATTCTCAATTTTGCTGATGGCGAGGCATACATTTTGAATATAGCTTCTATTAAAAGGGGCGGGATGTTGAAAGCTGCTAGAGTGCTACGTATGAATGTCCAGTCCACCCTGTCGAAGGCCTTCTCGGCATCCGTACTCAGCAGGACCATCTGTTTATTGTGGATTTTTACATATTGCATTAAGTGTAAGATCCTACTCGCATTGTCTCTTCCCTCCCTTCCCTGCACAAACCCCGTCTGCTCCAATGTGATCAATTGTGGTAACAGGCCTGTCAGACGTCTTGCTATTAGGCTAGCATAAATTTTCAAGTCGACATTATGCAAGGAGATAGGCCTGTAGTGTAGCTCCCACAAAGGGTTGGGTCTTTGCCTTCTTTGTGCAGAAGCATGACATGTGCTTCAAGAGACTGGAAGGAAAGAAAACTTCCATTCAGAACCACGTTACACATTTTCATCAAATGCGGGCTCAAATTTGGGTAGAATGTCTTATGGTAAAGGAGCGGAAATCCATCTGGCCCCGGTGATTTACCTGTTGGGTCCCTCAACAGGATGGACTGGAGTTCCTCAGGTTCAAAGGGCCTCACCAGCCACGTCTGCTGATTTCTATCTAGTTTTGGCAAGGACAGAGAGGAAAGGAAGGAGTCAATTGCAGACTTCCTCTGATTTAAATCTGTTTCGGGTTCATGTGGCCTTAGCTGGTATAGATTTTTATAGAATGTCATAAATTCTGCTGCTATTTGTTCATAATTTTGTGTTAAGGGACCCGTTTCAGTCTTAACCTTATGAATAAATGTCCGGGACTATCGCCTCTTAATCAATGGTATCATAAGTTTGGAAGCCTTGTCGCCGTGTACTAAAAGACGGTTTCTCCAATTAGTAAAGTATTTTGCTGTCTTCTTAGTAAGCAGGTCTTTAAGGCGCTATCTACATTCAGTAAGCTTTATCATGGTAGGTTGGGCTAGTGTTTTCTGATGTTGAGTTTCCAGATCCATTATTTCCCTGTATAATGTCTCTATTTCTATTTTTCTCTGTTTATTTAGAAATGATGCCAATGATATTATTACGCCTCTAAGTGTCGCCTTTTGAGCCTCCCAGATTATAGTGGGATCAACATCTGGGGTGTTGTTGGTTAAGAAGTAATCTTTAATAGCTGTTTGTAATTTGGCTTTAATATCTTTCAGACACAGAAGGGATTCATTAAGCCTCCAGGTCCTAGAATTCGGGAAGGTTTTTCCAAACTTCAGTGTCACAGACACCACTGCATGATCCGAATACAATGCTGGGAGGATTTAAAATTTTACCACAGCTGACAGTAGATTCCTAGATATAAATACATAATCTAACCAATGATAATTGTCTTGTGGATGAGAATAGAACGTGTAAGTTCTATCCTGCGGGTGAATGTAGCGCCACACATCCATTAAATCTGCCGTATGAAAAGAAGACCTAATTTGGGCCAAATCCCGTCTCGAAACTTTAGTTTTCCCAGATGAGGTATCTAATAAGGGTTCTAGTGCAATATTTATATCTCCACCCACCAAAACTGGGCCTGCAAATAATGAGAGTTTGTGGTGAATCTTCCTCGTCCAGGATAAGTGTTTTTATTAGGAGCATATAGACTTCCCAATGTAACCAGAGAGCCCTCAAGTAAACCTTTTATGAATATATATCGGCCTTCTGGGTCTATCAATTTATCTATAAGTAGGGAGGGGATATTTTTTTGTAATGCTATTGCTACTCCTCTGGCACTCTTCTGAGGCATGTGTGCGTGGAACCAGGTATTATAATAGTTTTTTTTTCAAAACTAGGTGTTTTTATTTCTAGAAAATTAGTCTCTTGCAAGAGTAGAATATCATAGCCAGCTTTCTTGAAGAAGTGCAGTGTTTGTGACCTAGGAATTGGGGAGTTAAGGCCATGTATGTTATGTGATACCACATGGTATAACTTACGGTTAGTGGTCATGGCGGTTGATTAGATGGGTGTAGTTGTTGTATAGGAGACCCTCTCGCGGAGTTCCAGGACAATAATAGCTGGGGAAGAGCAGGAAAGGAGGGGAGAAACAACAAAAATATTTTTTCCTGAAAATGAAAATGAAATGAAGTTATTGCATATAAAGACATCTTATAATCTAACCCTTGTATGGAACAAAGATTCTTAACAGTCAGACTCAACTCTGCCCTATTCATTCCTCACTAATGTGGGGGAATCATCACTGTTAGGGAGCCAACAGGGAGGGTTTTTCGCTAAGTCATATATCTTAAGGCTACCATGCCTAAAATATTTTCAATAGTACATTCAAAAATGAGAAAGCCTTTGCTCAAGTACAACCGGCAACAAGAGCCAACATGTTCCAAGTGAATATTAATAAATGATTGAGGGAATAAAACGTCCCTCAGGACACCAAAGCAATCTAATAGGGTAGTCCTCAGCTATGGTATGTTTAGAGGTTTCGTCCAATGTTTTGGATATTCACCTCATAGCTTTTTTATCCAAAAAGAAAGAAGAAGGCGGCACTCATTGGACCGGTGAAGACAGGTTTCTTTATTCCAGTCGCAGTATTACATCAGGTGGAGGGTGCGGGGAGGGAGGTGCAGGGATGACGGAGCCCGTTTCGAGTAGTGCTTACTCTTCAACAGATCCTGTGTACCCAGGATAAAAATGACTATGTCCTATGGCTGAGCAACGCTGGACCTGGTTCTGTGCCACAATTTCAACTGCAGCAATATAAGGTCAGTGCCCGGTTTTCCTTCTACATTCATAATTGCTATTAAAACCACCTCATAGCTTTGCTTTGAAGGCTAAATTAGTATCAGGGATAGGGGAGAAACAAAGGGACACATATTGTAGTATTAAACTATGCTTTACATGTGCCTTGGTGTCAAGGGGCCATGAAGCTCAATAAAGTTTCGGTCTTAGTTTTCAAAGAGAAAAATGAAAAGTGAAGTGTGAAATTCGAAATACTGGGCCTACGTAAACTGTTCATCCATTTGGGTTATCTCCGTCTCGTGCCTCGGCCATCTTGGTTGATTTACGCTTTGACCTCTGGGATTCGCCTCCGAAGCCCCCGGCGCTACCCCCCGCCGACTAAGCCCCGCAGCCCCTACCCCCCGCCGATACCCCTAAGCCCCGCCGCCTCCTAAGCCCCCGGTGCTACCCCCCGCCTCCTAAGCCCTGCAGCCCCTAAGCCCCTACCCCCCGCCGACTAAGCCCCGCAGCCTCTAAGCCCCTACCCCCCGCCGATATCCCCTAAGCCCCGCCGCCTCCTAAGCCCCCGGTGCTACCCCCCGCCGACTAAGCCCCGCAGCCCCTAAGCCCCTACCCCCCGCCGATACCCCCTAAGCCCCGCCGCCTCCTAAGCCCCCGTCGCTGTACCCGCTGCTGTCGCTACCCCCTAAGGCCTACACCCTAAGCCCCCACCGTCCTCTAACCCACCACCGCCGTCGATCACTTACATGTCTTCTTCTTCATCTGATCCTCCGTCTGTCCGATCCACAAGTCCTCCGTCCGGCCAGGCGTCCTCTTCGTCCGGCCCCGGGGGTCTTCTCTCTTTTTGCCGCCATCTTCCGCTCCGACCTCCTCTTCTCTTCTGTTCTCATTGCCATAGAATGGACGACAAATCGTCCATTCTATCTCTATGAGAAGTGAGGCGCTATTCTGATTGGTCGCGGTCTACTGCCGCCAGCCAATCAGAATCGCGCCTCACTTCCCATAGACATACATTAGCGGCGTCTCGCGAAATTTATGGCCGGTTCCCTGGTTCTCTTTTGCGGCCATAAAATCGCGGACACACCGCTATGTATGTCTATGGGAAGTGAGGCGCGATTCCGATTGGTCGCTGTGTGCTGCCGCGGACCAATCAGAATCGCGCCTCACTTTTAGCGGTAAATTTGAAAGTCCAAATGTCAAATTTACCGCTAAAAGTGAGGCGCGATTCTGATTGGTCCGCGCCAGCACACAGTGACCAATCGGAATCACGCCTCACTTCCCATAGACATACATAGCGGTGTGTCCGCGATTTTATGGCCGCAAAACAGAACCAGGGACCCGGCCATACATTTGCCGACACGCCGCTAATGTATGTCTATGGGAAGTGAGGCGCGATTCTGATTGGTCGCTCTGTGCTTCCGCTGACCAATCAGAATCGTGCCTCACTTCCCATAGACAAACATTTGCGGTGTCTCGCAAAATATATTGCCGGCCTTCTGGTTCTATTTTCGGCCACGGGGCTCGGCTATTTCCGGTAAAAAAAAAAAAAAAAATTTTTATGTATCTTTCTTTTTATCTATTTTTCTATCTTTTTTCTTATCTATCTATCTATCTATCTATCTATCTATCTATCTATCTATCTATCTATCTATCTATCTATATCATAATATATATAGAAAAATAGATAAAAATAAAGATACATACATAGAAAAAAAGATAAAAAGAAATAAAAATAAAAATTTTTTTTATTTTTTTTGGAACAAAAATAGCCGAGCCCCGTGGCCGAAAATAGAACCAGAAGGCCGGCAATATATTTGGTGAGACACCGCTAATGTTTGTCTATGGGAAGTGAGGCGCGATTCTGATTGGTCAGCGGAAGCACAGAGCGACCAATCACAATCGCGCCTCACTTCCCATACACATACATTAGCGGCGTGTCGGCAAATGTATGGCCGGGTCCCTGGTTCTGTTTTGCGGCCATAAAATCGCGGACACACCGCTATGTATGTCTATGGGAAGTGAGGCGCTGTTCTGATTGGTCGCTCTGTGCTTCCGCTGACCAATCAGAATTGCGGCGCACTTCCCATAGACATAGAATGGAGAAAAATCGTCCATTCTATCTCTATGGGAAGTGAGGCGCGATTGTGATTGGACAGCGGAAGCACACAGCGACCAATCAGAACAGCGCCTCACTTCCCATAGACATACATAGCGTTGTGTCCGCGATTTTATGCCCGGCCTTCTGGTTCTATTTTGCGGCCATAAAATCGCAGACACACCGCTATGTATGTCTATGGCAAGTGAGGCGCGATTCTGATTCGTCGCTGTGTGCTTCCGCTGTCCTATCACAATCGCGCCTCACTTTTAGCGGTAAATTTGAAAGTCAAAAAGAGCCCATTCTATGTCTATGGGAAGTGAGGCGCTCTTCTGATTGATCGCTGTGTGCTTCCGCTGACCAATCAGAATCGCGCCTCACTTCCCATAGACATAGAATGGGCGCTTTTGGACTTTCAAATTTACCGCTAAAAGTGAGGCGCGATTGGGATTGGTCGCGGAAGCACACAGCGACCAATCAGAATAGCGCCTCAATTGCCATAGACATACATAGCGGTGTGTCCGCGATTTTATGGCCGCATAATAGAACCAGGGGCCCGGCCATAAAATCGCAGACACACCGCTATGTATGTCTATTCTGATTCGTCGCTGTGTGCTTCCGCTGACCAATCAGAATAGCGCCTCACTTTTAGCGGTAAATTTGAAAGTCAAAAAGCGCCCATTCTGTGTCTATGGGAAGTGAGGCGCGATTCTGATTCGTCGCTGTGTGCTTACGGCGACCAATCAGAATAGCGCCTCATTTCTCAATGCATCTCTATGGGAATGCGCCGTCCAATCACAATTGCGCCGCAATTTTTGAACATCCACAGCGGCCAATCAGAATCATGGCGCCATCTTTCTGAGGTTGCCGCCCACCAATCAGATAAGGCCGCTATTTATAGCGGGAAATTTGAATCTTCAACCTCTTTGAATCCTGTTTGCGAGACAAAGAAAAACTACCGCTGGACCATCTGTTGGACTATCGTTCGCCCAAGAAATCCATCCTTCGTGAGGGTCTTTGAGGGAGAACGAGAAGCTACTGCTGGACCATCTGTTGGACTATATTTCAGCCAAGATATCCATCCTTCGTGAGGCCCGTCGGGAAGCAAGCGCCGGATCGGGTTCTGCCATTGATCAGCTAAGATATCCTTTTTGAAATCTACCTTTTCACATCAGAGTCTATATGCCTGATGCTACGTTTTATTTTCACCTCTTTTTCTATCCTTTATTTTCACCACTTTTACTTTCTTGCGCCATGCAGCACCAATCGGCGCTGCATGGAGCCTGCGCCACAGGTCGGACACTTCGCCACTAAAAGTGCCGACGTCTGCGCTACTAGCGCAAACTTCGGCGCTTCTAGCGGCCTCCGCGGTCTATGAGACCGCTGTGCCCGAATACTCATTCAGGCGCCACTATAGAATGGACAAAATTCGTCCATTCTATCTCTATGGGAGGTGCGCCGCAATTCTGATTGGTCCGCGTTAGCACACAGCGACCAATCAGAATCGCGCCTCACTTCCCATAGACATACATTAGCGGCGTGTGGCCGATTTTATGGCCGCACCCCTGGTTCTATTTTCGGCCAGGGGACTCGGCTCTGGTCGGTAGTTCGACGGGGCCGGAAAATCGCACTGAGCGCTTTGCGGCGATAGCTAGCGTATCACCAACGACTCGCAATGATTGCGAGTCGTTGGTAAGGCGCGAGCAATGTCCGCGAAGCGCTCATTGCGAGTTTGCGGCCCCGTGGAAAGACGGATCAGAGCTGAGTCTCCTGGCCAAAAATAGAACCAGGGCTCGGCCATAAAATCGCCGACACACCGCTATGTATGTCTATGGGAATGAGGCGCGATTCTGATTGGCCGCTGTGCATTTTCAAAAATGGCGCCGCGAGTGTGATTGGACGGCGCATTCCCATAGAGATGCATTGAGAAATGAGGCGCGATTGTCATTGGTTGTTGGACATGGCGCTTTGCTTCCCATTGGTCGGCGCTTAGCGGGGAAAGCTGAACTTTCCTTGCCGAGCGCCTGGTTCGATTTTCGGCCACGCCGTTCGGGAGGCTGGAAGTCTGTAGCTCCGCCCCGCTCTGTTGTGATTGGACAGCGGCATCTTCACACAGTAGCGCCGACCAATGGTATTCATGGCGCCATGTTTATGAAGTTGCCGCTATCCAATCAAATAGCAGCTGGTGTCTGCCGGTTTTTTATGAATGAACATTTCGCGTCCGCCATCTTAGAGCGTGAAATTTGAATTTGTGAACTATGTAAAAGTTAAAAAGCTGTTTTCACAGTACAATCTCACATCAGAGTATATATTCCTAATGCCTATGCTTATATTAACCCCTTCTTTATACTAATTTCATATTAGCTACCTTTCACCATATTGACCTCTTTTTTTCTAACTTTATTAACCCCTTCTATTCTATTTGTGCTACACTTGCTATCTCACTATGTGCTGTACTAAGGCCATTTCTACATTAACCTCTTCTATGCCTTTTGCATTTTACTTTTCCCACACACTGTTTTATATGGTTCAAACTGCTACATTAACCCCTTTCATTCTGTTTGCTATTCACTAACTGTGTCCCTATGTGCTGTACTCATTACATTTTAAAATTAACCCCTTCTATTCTATTTCTGCTCCACTTGCTATCTCACTATGTGCTGTACTAAGGCCATTTCTACATTAACCTCTTCTATGCCTTTTGCATTTTACTTTTCCCACACACTGTTTTATATGGTTCAAACTGCTACATTAACCCCTTCCATTCTGTTTGCTATTCACTAACTGTGTCACTATGTGCTGTACTCATTACATTTGAAAATTAACCCCTTCTATTCTATTTGTGCTACACTTGCTATCTCACTATATGCTGTACTAAGGGCATTTCTACATTAACCTCTTCTATGCCTTTTGCATATTAATTTTCTGCCACACTGTTTTATAGGCTTCAAACTGCTACATTAACCCCCTCCATTCTGTTTGCTATTCATTAACTGTGTCCCTATATGCTGTACTCATTACATTTGACAATTAACCTCTTCTATACCTTTTCTTTCTTATTTTATCTTCTACACTGTTTTATATGCTTCAAACTGCTACATTAACCCCTTCCATTCTGTTTGCTATTCATTAACTGTGTCCCTATGTGCTGTACTCATTTACATTTGACAATTAACCTCTTCTATACCTTTTCTTTCTTATTTTCTCTTCTACACTGTTTTATAGGAGTGCAAGTAGTACATTAACCCCTTCTATTGTCTTGGTTATTCACTGCCTATGTCACTATGTGGTGTACTACTGCCATTTTAATACTAACTTCTTTAATACTATCTTTCATTTTATTGATCGTGCCGTATTTTGTACGCGTGCCAGTGCTATATTAACCCCTTACAGACTGTTCTTTATTTTATTTCTACGTGCAGTGTGTCGTTACACTGTTATGAGTACATTAACCCATTATATGCTATTTTGCTTATATTTCATACTAATTCGTATGTAGGACTACTAACTGTCTTATATTTAACACTTTGGATGTAATGCTACCTGTCCCTTTCACATCAGCGCTAATTTTAAATCGTGGCAGATGTCGTGAAAATATCGCTTGCTGCATAGCTGCTGCATAACTGCTGCACTTGCGGTCCGGTTCCGGCAATCGCCATAGTCAGTATATAGGGACTTGCACAAGATGCCGCAAGTGCACTTTGGCTCTTGCGCCAGGTGTTGCCGCAAAATAAATCACGGTCGCCCACCGTTTTTTATCGCCTCACCACCTGCCGCAAGTGTTAAACCCTAATTGCCGCACCTGCCGCAAGTAACTATATACTGACTGCGATGGGTTCAAAAGTCGCTTGTTCATACGCAAATTTATTTATGGGCCAATTTGAAAAAATACATATATACAACAATACATATTCTAAGGGTTTGAAATTTTACAAAAGATATATAGATGACATCATAATTATATGGGATAGAGAGAGTGCTGAAATTGATGACTTCACAAGGGAATTATATAACAATATATGGGGTATAACTTTTGAACCACATACCAGCGATAAGAGTATTAATTTTCTAGATTTAACCTTGTATATTGAGAACAATAGGATACTGACTAAAACTTACTTCAAGGATACGGACAAAAACAGCTATGTCCATTTTAAAAGTGGACATTATAACAAATGGTTACGGAATATTCCTGTCAATCAGTTTAAGAGAATAAAAAAGAATTGTACGGATGAAAAAATTTTCTCAGAACAATCATTGATCTTGAAGGATAGATTTGAACAAAAGAAGTATCCTAAAGGGTTAATATCTAATGCTTTTAACCATTGCAAAGGAATCACACAAAACAGCCTATTAAAAAGGAACAGTAAAGAGGGAAACAATGAGAATAATTTTGCCTTTAATTTTATTACAACTTTCAGTAGAAGAAACAGAGAAATTAAAAGTATTTTAACAAAACATTGGCCGCTGCTACAAAATGACACAATTTTTAAAAAAATTTTACCTATAAAACCTAGTATAACTTATCGCCGTGCACCAAACATCAAAGGTATCCTAGCACCCAGCAGGACTAAAGAGCACAATATAAAAAGCATATCTAAACAACTAACTAATGGATCTGGAAAATGTGGTAACAAGAGATGTCTTTGTTGTAGAATCATACAAACTTGTAATTCTTTTAGTTCTACAGTCACTAAAGAAACATTTCCCATTATGTATGACCTTGACTGTAATTCCACGCATGTTATTTATCTTCTGGAATGTTCATGTAAAATTCAATATATAGGCAGAACAACCCAACAACTACATAATCGCATGAATAAGCACAGATCAAACATAAAAATTGGTTTTAAAATGCATGGAGTGTCAAACCACTTTGACACAACACATCAAAGAGACTTTACAAAACTCAAATTGACAGCTATTGATCATGTGCCTATGTATGTGCACAATAGACTAAATACCTTGAACAGGAAAGAGAGGTATTGGATATATAAGCTCAATACTTTGAAACCCAAAGGACTTAATTTGATATCTGAGATCATATCATGATTAATATAAATTTGATATCCCATTAGTTTATACATCCTTCCTGGTTTTACCTGCTCTTATCTACTGAATTTTAACATTACTCATTTTTAAAATCCATATTATTTATTCATTTCATATTACTTCATGTCCTTGTCCCCTTCCCCAACACTGTGCTGACCCATATTGTGTATGTGATAATCATACAAATAATTGTGATGAATTATGTCTTTTAATGTTGTATACTCTCATTGTGAATTGTCTTTATATTTGTGCCCGGGAATATCACCATATAATACAGTTTAGTGCATGCTGATTGAGATGTGGACTCGAACACCGAAGTTCTAGATCCAGATGCTCTCTCTGTGCTGTGCTGCTACCTTGCTATAGAGACATGCCGAAATTCTATGACCAAACACATTGACACATGCTGTAAAACGTCTATTTGGAGACACTTACTATAATTCATTATCTGCTACTGTTGAATTGGAGATGTGCGCCTTCTAAAACCACAAGCACACGCTGAGTAACAGATTTAATTGATGACACACGACCTGCGTGCGCCTCCCATTACATCTAATTAAAGCCACGCGACATAGCCTTTGATCTAAATCGCAGACACGCTCTGTGCTTCTGCTATGTGTAATCACTGCGATTACTGACACTGAGCGTTAAACAAACACAGGGTTCTGTTTTTAACCCTTTACTAGCATCCTATTCTTTCTCCACTTTATTGTTAGGAATAACATTAAACATAGGCATATTTATAATGACATTATTTCTATTCTTTAAATCTCAGTTAGCCTATACTAAAATGTAGATATGGAGATATACTGAATCATCTCCATACGCTCAAAAACTTTTTTGATTTTTATCTCAGCCAGTACAAATTAACCCCTCTACCTCAGTTCTCATGGATTAACCCTTTAATATGACTGGTGAATTGGTTCTATACTTTCTAACCACAATGTATTCCTCCGTAGTCAGTGCAGATTATCCGCTCTATTTCAGTTCTCACTAATTAACCCCTAATACAACTATCAATTCGTACTCATGGTCTCCAGTTCAAATAGCAGTGCATTTTACACTATGATTAATAAAGACAAACAAAAAGTTCCCTATGAGGTCTTATGTAATAATTCACTAATTAGTAAAATGCCCTATAAAGAAAAAGTTTTTATCAGCTCAGAATCTGTTTTACACGACAGAGGTAATTTTTATAATATAATACATATTTTTATCTTTCTTGATTTTATATATATAAAATTTTTTTTCATTTTTTTCATATTTATTATTGTTGTTTCAGTAATTTTAGAATAAAATCATTTAGTTACTTTTATCCAACGGTTATATGATCTTGGGAACAAATATATGTAGATGTACGCAGTTACACAGTTTTGCCCCCCAGGAACTCTTATTTAACATCCAAATAAAGATATATACTAATTGAACTCTGTAAAACAAATATAATACCAATATAGTCGGACAATACACGCAATCTCAATCACAAAACCACAGCACTTATACTTGTTCTTCACAGATTCACCTTCACTTACTATATTACATTTAACATACAAAAGAATGGATAGCACAACGGGTAACACAGAGGACACACACAAGACATTTAATACAAGATTTATATATGCCTATTTTTATGAGTTCTAATCAGCACTACACCACTTTATATGTAAATATATTTTTTATGAATTTTTTATGAATTTTTATGTAAATATGGTAAGATTCGTTTGATCGGGTGAAATGTATAACATCCACATGACTAATATGTTATTTCTCATGTTATGTCCTAACATTGTACCACTATATTCAGTTTACTACGAAACTTTGTTGATAAACATTGTGACGTCATTTTGTGATCCTCCCTATTTACTGACGTCACTGTAATTATCTTTTTGGCGCCTTTTCTGTGTTAAATACAAATCTGTCCAGTGTACTCTTGATGTTCCCTGAGGAAGGAGCTCGGTACGTGGCTCCGAAACGCGTTGGAAATAAACCCCTACTACCAGTACTCAGACGTCCCAGTGTCGTTGGTGTATTTTCCTCTCTGGCAGCAGCGCGGACATTAAGGTACTTCGTCCAAAATACCTATATACTGACTATGGCGATTAACGCAAGTGCAGCGGTTATGCTGCGGCTATGCACCAAACGCTGCAGATACAGTTTTTTCACCGCATCTGATGCTATTTCTAATTACCGCTAATGTGAAAGGGCCTGTCGTCACAGTAAAACATTAACTACTTTTACATACCAAATATATTGCTTGCATGCCATTTTACACTGTATGACCGACTGGGGCCCCTTTCACACACGCGTTGTACATGCTGATTTACATTATTCCATAACAGGTGGAAATATTTCCATTATTAACGTAAGTTCACCATACCCGTCACCACGGCTGCGGTTGCGTAAGGTCACGCTACATCGCCTGATTAACGTTGATTTTTACATTGACATGCCTGTTTCAGCATGTACTCCAGAAGTGGATTTATTTCTATTTTCACCATGCTTGGGTCACATTGTGCCATTTCACGCTCACTGCTAATGCCACTGTTTCCACCAACTCCAGCAACAAACACAAAAAACACTACTTTCCCTATAATCCCAAAATCCTACGTTTAAGGTATAAAATAACACTACCTCTCCCATTTTGCACCACCTTCTGCAACTCCACCCCTGCTGCCAGTTATGCGGAACTTCCTGTCATATCGGTACTTTAACCGCTTTTTTTACAATGTTGCAAATCTGCTTTTACAACGCGCCTCTCAAAGGGCCCTTACATCCATTTGTATTGCCTTGAAGTCTCTTTTAAAGGACTTTAAACACACTGATTGCCATTCACTACTCCATACAGTAAACATCATGAAATATTTCTTTCATACTTTAAAGAACTCCATCATTTCATTTTCTAAGGTTATTGAAATACACACTTTCCTTTTATTGTTTTTGCCTATTTAGACATAGTTATTATTGATTGTTTCCTTAACTAACACACTCAAGCTCATTTTGGATTTGATTGACTGACTATTCTTATTAAGATGAGTTCTCCAACAAAAAATATCCCTCTTGCCAAGGAGGCTGCTTCTACGCCTAAGAAGAAGCGTGCAGAGGAGACTTCGGAACAGACACGTCTTCAGTTACATCATGATAACGCTGCTAAAGCAAAACGCATTGCAGAGGAGACTTCCGAAGAGCGACGTCTTCGGTTAGATCTTCGTAACACTGCTAAGGCGAAACGTATTGCAGAGGAGACTTCAGAAGAGAGGCGTCTTCGCTTAGATAGTGAGAAGACTGCTAAGGCGAAACGCACTGCTGAGGAGACCTCGGAAGACAGACGTCTTCGCTTAGATCGTGTTAAGGCTGCTCACGCCAAACGCATTGCAGAGGAGACTTCGGAAGAGAGACGTCTTCGTTTACAACGTATTAAGGCTGCTAAAGTGAAACGCATTGCCAAACTGTCTTCTCCAATGAGACGTTTTCGGTTGGATGCTGCAAAGGCTGCTTCAAAGCAACGTATTGCTGAACTGTCTTCTGAAGAAAGAAGTCTACGAAAGTCAACAAGAGCCATGGATGCGCGTGCCAGACGGGAAAAACAACAAATTACTGTCATTGAAGACCCGTCTGAGATAGATACTACTCCTGCCTCTTCGTGTACTGACATTCTACCAAGTGAACAGCCTTTAACACCTCCCATGACCTCCATGGGAAGCAAAGAAGAAAAGGTTCAAAAGGAGTCTGTGCGTATGCGCAAGAAGCGTGCCGAGGAGAGTTCTGAAGAAAGACGACTTTGCTTGGATAAGGAAAAGGCTGCTTTGAAAACACGCGTTTCCAAAGAGACTTTTGAAGGAAGTACGAAACAATTAGGCAAAAAATACATCCCTGCGCGTCGAAGACGCAAACACCAAGAGTTCATGCCTACAGGAGATCCGTCTGACCCTCATACTGCTGCCACCTCTTCGTGTGACCCTCATACTGCTGCCACCTCTTCGTCTAACCGTCATACTGCTGCCACCTCTTCGTCTGATCCTCATACTGCTGACACCTTTTTGTCTGATCCTCATCCTGCTGCCACTTTTTCGTCTGATCCTCATACTGCTGCCACCTCTTTGTCTGATCCTCATACTGTTGCCACCTCTTCTACTGTGTTAACTACTACTGAACAGCCTTTACCACATCGCAAGGCCACATCTAAAAGAAAACACTCTGCTGAGGAGACGCCATACAGCAAACAGTCTAACATTATCCGCAAAAAAGGACAAGACAGATGCATCAAGATACACTGTCTCCTACGTCTAAAATACTCCACTTGACCTATTTGGCTGATAGACGTCGTGACATACGCACACGTTCTTCCACTTCTACATTGCAAGAGCCACAACGCAATTTATATTCAACTTCTTCTTTTCTTGAATGTTTTGATTCTATGTCCCTTCCACGTCTCATCTATGTAGGATTACACAATAAACTTCTACCTTTCTTATCTTCACCTTTCCCTCATCCAATGGGATTTATTGATCAGGATTTTGCTATTCCAGAACATACCTGTGGTTTCATGAATGTAATATGTGAACATTGTGAGGCTCGACATTTTACTGATGAACGCCCATCAGATAAACACTTTACTCTTTGTTGCCACAAGGGAAAAGTAAAGGTACCATTACCTCAATACCCGGAGGTCTTCCAACGCCTGCTGAAAGGAGATAGTGAGTACAGTAAAAATTTGATGGAGAATATCAGGAGCATTAATAGTTCTTTTGCTTTTGCCTCCATGGGTGCCCATGTTTCTCCACCACCTGGACACGGCCCTTACTGTTTCCGAATTCATGGGCAAATTTATCATCATACGGGAACACTCCATCCTGCTGAAGATCAACCTCCAGCATATGCACAACTCTACATTTTAGATACTGCAAGCGCTGTAGAACAACGGATACAGTCTCCAGAAAATGTCAAATGTCATCCAACTTTAATGAGTATCATTGCTCTTCAATTGGATAATATTAATCCATTTGTTTCGGCCTACAAAATGCTACGTGACGTTGAATTAGAAGAACAACAGAAGGCAGTAGAACATGGCACCGTCATGCCAAATATTATCATGGCCATTAAACAAGACAGAGACCAAGACCCTAGACGCTATAACAATCCTACTGTCAATGAAGTTGCTGTGGTTTTTGAAAATGCTGATGGAGAGCCACCATTCAATAGAGACATTTTAATTCATTTGAAACCTGATCCAAATAACCCCTTGGCCCCAAAAACACAGCAACTCAGTATTCTACACAGCAATTTAGATGCATTACTGTATCCCTTATTTTTCCCTCATGGAGAACAAGGCTGGCATGAGGGACTCAAGCATCACGGCCAAAGTCAAAGCAGGGTTACACAGCTCCAGTATTACTGCTATTTGTTGTCTGTACGGAATCGGTTCAATCCTGTCCTGAATGGTGGCAAACTTACGCAACAGTACTTAGTGGATGCGTATGTGAAAATCGAGGCTAATCGCTTAAATTTTATCCGTCAACACCAAAAGGATTTAAAAGTGGAGGATTATTGCATACTCCAGGAACATCTCCTGAAAAAATCTGTTGAGAAAGGTATTCCCATTGGCAAGACGGTCATTTTACCATCTTCCTTTGAAGGCAGTCCAAGAAACATGCAGCAACGCTATCAGGATGCCATGGCTATTGTGACTAAATTTGGACGACCGGATCTTTTTGTAACCATGACCTGTAATCCTAAATGGAGGGAGATTACAAACAATTTAGAGCCATGGAAGCGTGTGGAACATAGACCTGATTTAGTCGCCCGTGTCTTCAGAATTAAACTGGAAGCGCTATTAAAAGACATTAACACTGGATTATTTGGCAAAGTTTGTGCAATGGTTCATGTTATTGAATTCCAAAAGCGTGGCCTACCACACGCTCACATTTTGATCATTCTGGATAGCAAATCCAAACTAAGAACTGAGGTTGAAGTGGATAATATAGTTTGGGCTGAAATCCCTGATCCAGAAGATTACCCTGTGCTCTATGAAATTGTGATGCAACACATGATTCATGGACCCTGTGGACAACACAACCCCAATTCTCCATGTATGGATCTTGGAAAGTGTAAGAAAGGTTTTCCTAAAGATTTCCAACCAAAAACAGTCTTAGCTCAGGATTCATACCCTACTTATCAAAGAAAGGAAGGATCATCCTTTCAACACTATTCAAAGATGATTGATAATTCTTGGGTTGTTCCCTATAACCCTTTCCTACTATTAAAATACAAGTGTCATATTAATGTTGAGGTATGTGCTTCCATTCAAAGTGTCAAATACCTATTCAAATATGTCTACAAAGGACATGATAAAGCCAATCTTGAAATTTGCCAAACTAATATCCACCATGATGAAACACATCAATTCATGGATTCAAGATACGTGAGTGCACCGGAGGCAGCTTGGCGAATATTTGCTTACCCGATGCATAGACAATCGCACTCCATTATTCGCCTTGCCGTACATCTCCCACATTCTCAACCGCTTTATTTTCATGAGGATGACTCTGTTGACAACATCAGTTACACCATGCACAGAAAATCCACTCTTATAGCGTACTTTGAGCTCAATGAGAATGACCCGCATGCTCATGATTACTTATACCGCCAAATTCTAGAGCACTATATTTGGAAACAAGGTGAATGGGAAATTAGAAAGCGAGGAGGTTCTTCAGTGATTGGAAGAATGTATACTGTCAGTATGAAAGATCAAGAACGGTACTATTTAAGGTTGTTGTTACTACATGTCAAAGGAGCAACAAGTTTTGACAACATAAAGACTGTTAATGAAGTCACATACCCAACTTTTAAAGAGGCAGCATTAGCTCTTGGATTGCTCTTCGATTACACTGTTTGGAGAAATACTTTATTGGATGCCTGTGTTCTCAACATGCCTACACAGCTTCGTGATATGTTTGCATATATATGTATTTTTGGTCCTCCAGCTCATCCATTGGAGTTGTGGCAAGAATTTAAACAAGACTTTATGCAAGACTACTGCCATGCATATCACTCCAACACTGAGGAGTGTGAGAATTGTGAAGGATATGCAATGACAGATGTCCAATATGTTCTAAAATTTCATGGCAAAACTTTTACTGATTTTAATCTACCACGACCAAAAAGAAAGCCACACATCGCTCCACTATACAACAAGGATGATGAGTTAAGAAGAGCTCAGCAAATGAAAGGTACTTTAAATGACCAACAACTTTTGGCCTATGATGCGATCAATCAAGCTTTACACGATAGAAGTCTACAACCTAAGTGCTTTTTCATTGACGGTCCAGGTGGCAGTGGCAAAACATATCTGTATGATTTATTAATTCATGAACTAAGAGGAGAAGGCGAAATTGTATCACCTGCAGCCAGTACAGGGATTGCAGCTAACTTACTGCAAGGAGGAAGAACCATCCATTCGCTTTATGGCATACCAATTCCAATAAATGAAACATCCGTTTCCAGAATTAAAAATGATACAGATGCTGCACAACATTTGAAAAGTACCAAACTTTTCATTATTGACGAGTCCACTCTGTTATCTAAATATGCATTGCATGTGATAGATTTACGGGATGTCATGACAACAGATATTTCCAAGAAAAATACAACACCTTTTGGAGGAAAAGTCATTGTTCTGGGAGGAGACTTTCGACAGTGTCTGCCTATCATCCCTCATGGTACAAGAACTGACATTATGGAGAGTTGTATTAAATACTCACGACAATGGCAGCTTTTCACTCAATTGCCACTCTTCAACAACATGCGTTCCATTGATCCTGATTATAGCAGTTGGTTACTTCGACTGGGAAATGGTGAATTGTCCAATGATTTCAACCTTGGAGATGATATCATTGAAATCCCACAAGACATGATCTGCACTGGCTCACTTATACTTGCTATATTTGGTGAAAACATTCTCATTGATGTACATAACAATGAAAGCATTCAGATTGCTGCATCACATGCCATTCTTTGCCCTAAAAATGACCATGTGGATATGGTGAACTCTAAGGTCAGGGATTGCATTGCTGGTGAATACACTGAATACATTAGTGATGATTCCATTGATCCTGATGAGACTGAAGATCCAGATCAATATCCTGTGGAATTTTTAAATTCACTCACACCAACGGGAATGCCTTCTCATCGCCTCAAATTAAAAATCGGTACCATTGTCATGCTTTTGCGCAACTTTAACAGCAGAAAAGGTCTTTGCAATGGGACTCGCTTGATTGTCATCGCTTTGTTTGACAATCTGATTCAAGCAAAAGTCATTACTGGGTCTGCAGAAGGAAATGTGGTGTTTATTCCAAGGATTGATTTATCTCCATCAGAGACTGGCTTACCTTTCAAGTTAAGACGTCGACAATTTCCCGTGAAGCCTGCTTTTGCCATGATTATCAACAAATCCCAAGGCCAAACATTGGAGAAAGTAGGGATTTTTTTGCCAGAACCCGTTTTTGGACATGGACAGTTATATGTGGCTTTTTCACGAGTGAAAAGACGATGTAATGTTAAGGTGAAAGTGCTGGATACACTCATTCAAGGAAAGTTGGTGCCTAATTCTGAAAAAGTCTTTACTAAAAATATTGTCTATAAGAATATTTTATCTTAAATTCTTTAGATATATATTACATTTCCATACATGATGGATATAACAATGAAAGCATTCAGATTGCTGCATCACATGCCATTCTTTGCCCTAAAAATGTCCATGTGGAAATGGTGAACTCTCAGGTTATGGATTGCATTGCTGGTGAATACACTGAGTACATTAGTGATGATTCCATTGAGACTGAAGATTCAGACCAATATCCAGTGGAATTTTTAAATTCGCTCACACCAATGGGAATGCCTTATTATTGCCTCAAATTAAAAATCAGTATCATTGTCATGCTTTTGCCCAACTTTGACAGCATAGAAGGTCTTTGCAATGGCAATTGCTTCATTGTCATCACTTTGTTTGACAATTTGATTCAAGCAAAAGTCATTACTGGGTCTGCAGAAGGAAATGTGGTGTTTATTCCAAGGATTTATTTATCTCCATCAGACACTGCCTTACCTTTTAAGTTAAGACATTGACAATTTACCGTGAAGTCTACTTTTGCCATGACCATCAACAAATCCCAAGGTCAAACACTGGAGAAAGTAGGGATTTTTTTGCCAGAACCCGTTTTTGGACATGGACAGTTATATGTGGCTTTTTCATGAGTGAAAAGATGATGTATTGTTAAGGTAAAAGTACTGCATACACCCATTCAAGGAAAGTTGCTGCCTCTTTCAGAAAAAGTCTTTACAAAAAATATTGTCTATAAGAATATTTTATTTTAAATTCTTTAGATATATATTACATTTACATACATGATGGATATAACAATGAAAGCATTCAAATTGCTGCATGACATGACATTCTTTGCCCTAAAAATGTCCATGTGGAAATGGTGAACTCTAAGGTTATGGATTGCATTGCTGGTGAATACACTGACTACATTAGTGATGATTCCATTGAGACTGAAGATTCAGACCAATATCCAGTGGAATTTTTAAATTCACTCACACCAATGGGAATGCCTTATCATCGCCTCAAATTACAAATCGGTACCATTGTCATGCTTTTGCGCACCTTTAATAGCATAAAAGGTCTTTGCAATGGGAATCGCTTCATTGTCATCACTTTGTTTGACAATCTCATTCAAGCAAAAGTCATTACTGGGTCTGCAGAAGGAAATGTGGTGTTTATTCCAAGGATTTATTTATCTCCATCAGACACTGCCTTACCTTTCAAGTTAAGACGTCGACAATTTCCCGTGAAGTCTACTTTTGCCATGACCATCAACAAATCCCAAGGCCAAACACTGGAGAAAGTAGGGATTTTTTTGTCACAAACAGTTTTTGGACATGGACAGTTATATGTGGCTTTTTCACGAGTGAAAACACGATGCAATGTTAAGGTGAAAGTGCTGGATACACCCATTCAAGTCAAATTGCTGCCCAGTAGTGAAATATTCTTTACTCTAAATAATCTCTCTAATATTTTATTTTAAATTCTTTAGATACATATTAGATTTAGATATACCGTATTTTTCGCTTTATAAGACGCACCTGATTATAAGACGCACCCCCAAGTTTGGTGAAGGAAAAGAGAAAAAAAATATTTTTTAATGTTAAATGGGTCCGTCTTATAATGCCAGTGTCCGTCTAAGGCTGGTATCACACTGTCCGTGTGATATACAACTAGGTTGGACGTGTCACACATGATTAACTTTGAATGGCCTCCCCCCCCTGTCAGGACAGGAGTGTGGAGCTACTTAAAAACACAAGCAGCTGACGCTCGCATCCAGACGTCCAGAGAGGGGGAGGCCATTCCAGTTTAATCATCCATGACACGTCCAACTTGGTCGTATTTCACACTGACTAGTGAATAGGCAGAGCTGGGAGAGCAGTGCACTCTGCACTGTGCTGTAGTGTGATGTCCTGTAATATAGAGGCAGAGCTTGGGGAGCTGTACATTCTGCACTGAGCTGTAGCGTGATGTCCTGTAATATAGAGGCAGAGCTGGGAGAGCAGTGCACTCTGCACTGTGCTGTAGTGTGGTGTCCTATAATATAGAGGCAGAGCTGGGGAAGCTGTGCACTCTGCACTGTGCTGCTGTGTAATGTCCTATAATATAGAGGCAGAGCTGGGGGAACAGTGCACTCTGCACAGTGCTATAGTGTGATGTCCTGTAATATAGAGGCAGAGCTGTAGGAGCTTTCCACTCTGCACTGTGCTGTAGTGTGGTGTCCTGTAATATAGAGGCAGAGCTGAGGGAGCTGTGCACTCTGCACTGTGCTGTAGTGTGATGTCCTGTAATATAGAGGCAGAGTTGGGTGAGCTGTGCACTCTGCACTGTGCTGTAGTGTGATGCCCTGTAATATAGAGGCAGAGCTGGGGGAACTGTGCACTCTGCACTGTGCTGTAGTGTGATGTCCTGTAATATAGAGGCAGAGCTGGGGGAGTTGTGCACTCTGCACTGTGCTGTAGTGTAATGTCCTGTAATATAGAGGCAGAGCTGGGGGAGCAGTGCACTCTGCACTGTGCTGTAGTGTGATGTCTTGTAATATAGAGGCAGAGCTGGGGGAGCAGTGCACTCTGCACAGTGCTATAGTGTGATGTCCTGTAATATAGAGGCAGAGCTGGGGGAGCAGTGCACTCTGCACTGTGCTGTAGTGTGATGTCCTGTTATATGGAGGCAGAGCTGAACCGGAGGAGCTGTGCTGTAGTGATGATGCTCGGCCTCCAGCCCTGCCAGTTTCAGATGAGTGCAGTGTGAATGAAGATCGGCCACTTCCTGGGTCCCAGCTCTGTGACACAGGGCTCAGCAAACAGAGCAGAGGGATGTTGGAATGCTGACACAAGGTACGGATCTGCCCTGCTCTGCCCCGTCGTCATGGCAGTGATTCAGCACAAGCTCAGAGCTGATTCACTTGTCTCTGCTGCTACATCCCGCTCCTCCATTACTGTAATAGCCCGGGCACGATCTTCCCAGCAGCTGCAGGAAGCTGGGGAGCAACCACATGTGCCGGCTATTAGAGTAAAGGAGCGCTCCCTGCTCCCATGTCCAGCTCTGTGCACTGTCTTCAGTGCGCATGGAACAAGTGAAGTGAATATTCATGCCGGTAATGAGCGGGGACACGTGGTGCTCCTGCCGCCTGATTCTTCAGCAGGGACCATTCCCTGCCACTTCTGACCCCACTTCACCGCTGCCCCCCCCAAGTAACCCAGGATGCCAGAATGTTATATTCCGATTATAAGACGCACCCCCACTTTCCTCCAAAATTTGGAGGAAAAAAAGTGCGTCTTATAAAAGGAAAAATACGGTAGTTACTTTCTAATTAAACACAAATATTACAATAAATAAGTTTAGCCATAGATGTATAAGAATAGAAATAAAAAAAATACCAAAAAAATTATTTTAGTTATAGAAAAAGATATTATAATTAGTTATTAGATATAAAATAGTTATTTAAGAAATATAGTCGTTACTGTTCATTTTTACTAAAAATATAGTGTATAAAAATATTTTACTTAAAATTATTTAGATACATGTTACATTTAGATACATAGTTATTTTTAAATTAGACACAAATATTACTATATTAATTTGTTTAGCAATAGATGTATATCAATATAAATAAATCAAAATACCTAAAAACTTAGTTTAGTTATAGATAAAGACATTATAATTACTTATTAGATATAAAAGTTATTTAAGATATATAGTCGTTATTGTCACTTTTCACTAAAAATATAGTGTATAAAAATATTTTACTTTCAATTCTTTAGATACATATTACATTTAGATACATAGTTACTTTCTAATTAAACACAAATATTACAATAAATTAATTTAGCTATAGATGTATAGGAATACAAATATACAAAAATACCAAAAATATTAGTTTTGTTATAAAGACATTATAATTAGTTTTTAGATCTAAAATAGTTACTTAAAATATATAGTAATTACTTTTTTAGCTTAGAAAATTTCTTTTTAATTTTCATTGTATATGTATGTAAACACACATTTTTTTTGTAGATTGTAGATGTGTATCATCTAAATGCTTGCATTTAGTGATAAGAACCTGAAGCTTCAGCGGGATAGCTGCTGCGAGATTTCATTTTCTTTTTACACAGGGTGAGGTTTTTGTGAACAGCTAAGGATGACTTCAGACTTGCAGATGCATCTGCAGCATTTTAAAGATGCATCTGTAAGCATCTGCATGCAAACGGCAGCTCCTATCTTTATAATGGGACCTACGGTCTCTGCAGATGCTTGCAGACAGCCGTGCACACCCATTTACTCCTATATGTGATCTCTGCACAGGCGCATGCCTGCATACAAATCACACAATCCCGCCTGCACCAGGGATGCAACATGTCGCGTCCCTGGTGTGGAGGAGAGTCTGTGATCTGTACGAAGGCATCCGCCTGCGCATAGATCACATATAGGAGTGAATGGCTGCGCACGGCTGTCTGCAAGAATCTGCAGACACCGTGTGTTCCATTATAAAGATAGGGACTGCCGTCTGCATGCACATGCTTGCAGATGCATCTGCAAAACGCTGCAGATGCATCTGCAAGTCTGAAGGCAGCCTAAGAGATGGGTGGGACGGCTGTTCACACACATCTCTGTCTTGAAGTGTGTTCTGTACATATAAATACATATATACACATAGGTACATATTTAGACATATAGGGAAAGAATAGACATTTTGATTTTACATCTGAATTATTCTGCTATTTGTTGAATTTTTACTTGGAAAAAAACAATTTTGCCACTTGCTGCCTAATGGTGACCTACAGTACTCTTAATGTAAGTTGCATGAAATGTTTATGGAATTTGTCGTTTACTTGCGGTAGTTGCGGCACATGTGCTTTCGACAGTTTCAATCGCTAAAATCAGTTAGCTCTCATTTTTAGTGGTTGCATTTAGTCAACCTGTTAAAGCTCTGCTTGCCGTATTTACTGCAAGCTAAGTGCAAGTTCCATATTTATTACATGTTACTTGCTGAAAGTTAGCTGTAGGTAGTCCCTTTGGTGCCAAGTTCAGAAATTGTATTTGGTTATTCAATACTAGTGATGAGCGAGTACTAAAATGCTCGGGTGCTCGAAGCTCGGGCCGAGCATCCCGAGATACTCGTGTACTCGGCCCGAATAACGAGCCCAATGTTATCCTATGGGAGACACGAGTATTTTTGTGAAATGACTGCCGGCTGCCTGGAAAAACCCTAAAAATGTCACAAAAGTCTCAGAAGAGTGCTGAAATGACATGGCAACACCATGGGGAAGACCCCTGGAAGCATTTCTCACTCAAAAGTCACAGCTCTGAACAATGTTGTCCGAGTTTCACGCCAATTTTACGGAGTCTCCAGAAAACCTTCCAAAATGACACCAAAATGAATATTTAGGTTGGAAATGTTAAGGGCACATACCCAATAGTGAGATACAGCTGGTGTATGTCACTTTTTGTGATTACATAAAAGATTTTACGTGAAAACATTGTGCGACACTGCGATGACCCTGACAAGAGACGTACATGAAGCCCTGTCTAGAAATAAAGTGCCCATTTTGAGGAACTGGGTCTATTGTAGTATCTTCCTTTGCAAGGGCAGTCAAAAATTGGGAGGTTCACCAATGCCCCTGGATACAGACATGCAGGATGGACTGTAAACAAGAACTGAGTGTATGTTAGTATAGCCCTTTGGTCAGGGCAGCCAAAAATTGGGAGGCTCCTCTTTGTCCCTGGATAGAGATGTGCAGGAGGGCCTGTAACCCTCAAGTGGGTGTATTTTAGTATAGCCCTTTGGTCAGGGCAGCCAAAAATTGGGAGGTTCAACAATGACCCATGCTTACAGACATGTAGTAGGGCCTGTAACCCTCAAGTGGGTGTATTTTAGTATAGCCCTTTGGTCAGGGCAGCCAAAAATTGGGAGGTTCAACAATGACCCATGCTTACAGACATGTAGTAGGGCCTGTAACCCTCAAGTGGGTGTATTTTAGTATAGCCCTTTGTTCAGGTCAGCCAAAAATTGGGAGGTTCAACAATGACCCATGCTTACAGACATGTAGTAGGGCCTGTAACCCTCAAGTGGGTGTGTTTTAGTATAGCCCTTTGGTCAGGGCAGCCAAAAATTGGGAGGCTCCTCTTTGTCCCTGGATAGAGACGTGCAGGAGGGCCTGTAACCCTCAAGTGGGTGTATTTTAGTATAGCCCTTTGGTCAGGGCAGCCAAAAATTGGGAGGTTCAACAATGACCCATGCTTACAGACATGTAGTAGGGCCTGTAACCCTCAAGTGGGTGTATTATAGTATAGCCCTTTGGTCAGGGCAGCCAAAAATTGGGAGGTTCAACAATGACCCATGCTTACAGACATGTGGTAGGGCCTGTAACCCTCAAGTGGGTGTATTATAGTATAGCCCTTTGGTCAGAGCAGCCAAAAATTGGGAGGTTCAACAATGACCCATGCTTACAGACATGTAGTAGGGCCTGTAACCCTCAAGTGGGTGTATTTTAGTATAGCCCTTTGGTCAGGGCAGCCAAAAATTGGGAGGTTCAACAATGACCCATGCTTACAGACATGTAGTAGGGCCTGTAACCCTCAAGTGGGTGTATTTTAGTATAGCCCTTTGGTCAGGGCAGCCAAAAATTGGGAGGTTCAACAATGACCCATGCTTACAGACATGTAGTAGGGCCTGTAACCCTCAAGTGGGTGTGTTTTAGTATAGCCCTTTGGTCAGGGCAGCCAAAAATTGGGAGGCTCCTCTTTGTCCCTGGATAGAGACGTGCAGGAGGGCCTGTAACCCTCAAGTGGGGTGTATTTTAGTATAGCCCTTTGGTCAGGGCAGCCAAAAATTGGGAGGTTCAACAATGACCCATGCTTACAGACATGTAGTAGGGCCTGTAACCCTCAAGTGGGTGTATTATAGTATAGCCCTTTGGTCAGGGCAGCCAAAAATTGGGAGGTTCAACAATGACCCATGCTTACAGACATGTGGTAGGGCCTGTAACCCTCAAGTGGGTGTATTATAGTATAGCCCTTTGGTCAGAGCAGCTAAAAATTGGGAGGTTCAACAATGACCCATGCTTACAGACATGTAGTAGGGCCTGTAACCCTCAAGTGGGTGTATTTTAGTATAGCCCTTTGGTCAGGGCAGCCAAAAATTGGGAGGCTCCTCTTTGTCCCTGGATAGAGACGTGCAGGAGGGCCTGTAACCCTCAAGTGGGTGTATTTTAGTATAGCCCTTTGGTCAGGGCAGCCAAAAATTGGGAGGTTCAACAATGACCCATGCTTACAGACATGTAGTAGGGCCTGTAACCCTCAAGTGGGTGTATTTTAGTATAGCCCTTTGGTCAGGGCAGCCAAAAATTGGGAGGTTCAACAATGACTCATGCTTACAGACATGTAGTAGGGCCTGTAACCCTCAAGTGGGTGTATTATAGTATAGCCCTTTGGTCAGGGCAGCCAAAAATTGGGAGGTTCAACAATGACCCATGCTTACAGACATGTAGTAGGGCCTGTAACCCTCAAGTGGGTGTTTTATAGTATAGCCCTTTGGTCAGGGCAGCCAAAAATTGGGAGGTTCAACAATGACCCATGCTTACAGACATGTAGTAGGGCCTGTAACCCTCAAGTGGGTGTTTTATAGTATAGCCCTTTGGTCAGGGCAGCCAAAAATTGGGAGGTTCAACAATGACCCATGCTTACAGACATGTAGTAGGGCCTGTAACCCTCAAGTGGGTGTATTTTAGTATAGCCCTTTGGTCAGGGCAGCCAAAAATTGGGAGGCTCCTCTTTGTCCCTGGATAGAGACGTGCAGGAGGGCCTGTTAAGAACTGGGTGTATTGTAGTATAGCCCTTTTGTCAGGGCAGCCAAAAATTGGGAGGCTCCTCTTTGTCCCTGGATTGAGACGTGCAGGAGGGCCTGTTAAGAAGAACAGGGTGTATTGTAGTATAGCCCTTTTGTCAGGGCAGCCAAAAATTGGGAGGTTCAACAATGACCCATGCTTACAGACATGTAGTAGGGCCTGTAACCCTCAAGTGGGTGTATTTTAGTATAGCCCTTTGGTCAGGGCAGCCAAAAATTGGGAGGTTCAACAATGACCCATGCTTACAGACATGTAGTAGGGCCTGTAACCCTCAAGTGGGTGTATTTTAGTATAGCCCTTTGGTCATGGCAGCCAAAAATTGGGAGGTTCAACAATGACCCATGCTTACAGACATGTAGTAGGGCCTGTAACCCTCAAGTGGGTGTATTATAGCATAGCCCTTTGGTCAGGGCAGCCAAAAATTGGGAGGTTCAACAATGACCCATGCTTATAGACATGTAGTAGGGCCTGTAACCCTCAAGTGGGTGTATTATAGTATAGCCCTTTGGTCAGGGCAGCCAAAAATTGGGAGGTTCAACAATGACCCATGCTTACAGACATGTAGTAGGGCCTGTAACCCTCAAGTGGGTGTATTTTAGTATAGCCCTTTGGTCAGGGCAGCCAAAAATTGGGAGGTTCAACAATGACCCATGCTTACAGACATGTAGTAGGGCCTGTAACCTCCAAGTGGGTGTATTTTAGTATAGCCCTTTGGTCAGGGCAGCCAAAAATTGGGAGGTTCAACAATGACCCATGCTTACAGACATGTAGTAGGGCCTGTAACCCTCAAGTGGGTGTATTTTAGTATAGCCCTTTGGTCAGGGCAGCCAAAAATTGGGAGGCTCCTCTTTGTCCCTGGATAGAGATGTGCAGGAGGGCCTGTTAAGAACTGGGTGTATTGTAGTATAGCCCTTTTGTCAGGGCAGCCAAAAATTGGGAGGCTCCTCTTTGTCCCTGGATAGAGACGTGTAGGAGTGCCTAAAAACATTTTTCCCATTGAAAAGGAGCGGGTCTCCTGTCGTTGTAATGCCCATTCTAAAAGAATGGGCTAAAAAATTTACCACTGTGGGTATACCTCAAACAAGAGCCTAACTATTATAACGCTCATCATGGTGTCACATGAGGAGGAAGAGTAGCAGTCCAGCGATTAGCCAAAGTACGGAAGTGTGTACCCATGGGTGAGTGGAGGTACATGTCAAATTCAAATAACAAAATTAAATTCAGTTGTCATTTGCTGGTGGTGTGGTGAAGTCTGGCCCAATCCAACCCTTGTTCATCTTGATCAGAGTGAGCCTGTCCACATTTTCAGTTGACAGGCGGGTGCGTTTATCAGTGATTATTCCACCTGCTGCACTGAAAACACGCTCTGATAAAACGCTAGCGGCAGGGCAGGCCAGGACTTCCAAGGCGTAGAGAGCCAATTCATGCCACGTGTCGAGCTTGGAGACCCAATAATTGAAAGGCATCGATGAATCTCGCAGTACAGTTGTTCGATCTGCAAGGTACTCCTTCAGCATCTGCCCAAACTTAGCATTTCTGGTGGCACTACCCCGCACCTCAGGGGCTGTGGTACGTGAGGGGCTGAGAAAACTGTCCCACATCGTAAAGACAGTTCCCCTGCCTCTGGCGGATTGGACTTGTGCCCCTCTCGGCCGTACGCCTTGGTTGTCCATCGAATCCTGACCTATGCCGCTAGCGTTTTGTGAGGGGAAGGATTTCACAACTTCCGTGACTATGGCCCTCTGGAACTGCAGCATTTTGGCTGACCTCTCCGCCTCAGGAATGAGAGACATAAAGTTCTCCTTGTAGCGTGGGTCTAAGAGTGTTGCCAACCAGTACTGATTGTCGGCCAAGATGTTCTGAACGCGAGGGTCACGAGACAGGCAGCTTACCATAAAGTCAGCCATGTGCGCCAGACTCTTAACAGCCATCACTTCAGTATCCAGACCAACACGATGACTGAACATGCTGTCCTCCTCCTCCTCCTCCTCATCTCCCCTGTCCTCTGGCCAGCCACGCTGAATCGAGGTTATGACTGGTGTGCATGTCATATCCCCAATTTGGCCTGAGAGTTGTTCCATGTCTTCATCCTCCTCCTCGTCATAGTCCTCCACTACACGTTGTGATGACATGAGGCTGGGCTGTGTGTTTTCACCCTCACCCACTACAGTTTCTTGCGCTAAGTCATCGCGCTCGGCCTGCAATGCATCCTCTTTTATTTTCAGCAGAGACCGTTTTAGAAGGCAGAGTAGTGGTATGGTGACGCTAATAATGGCGTCATCGCCGCTCACCATCTTGGTGGAGTCCTCAAAGTTTTGGAGAACGGTGCATAGGTCCGACATCCATCTCCACTCCTCAGGTGTTATGTGTGGAGTTTGACCCATTTCCCGACGGCTTAGGTGATGCAGGTAGTCCACAACTGCCCTCTTCTGCTCACATATCCTGACCAAAATGTGCAGCGTTGAATTCCAACGCGTGGGGACATCACACACCAGTCTGTGGGCCGGAAGACGCAAACGGCGCTGAAAGCTGGCAAGGCCGGCTGAAGCAGCAGGTGACTTGCGAAAATGTGCTGACAGACGCCGAACTTTTACCAGCAGGTCAGACACCTCCGGGTATGACTTCACAAACCTCTGAACCACCAGGTTGAGCACATGGGCCACGCATGGAACATGCGTCAGCTGCCCTCGCCTCAAAGCTGCCACCAGGTTCCGGCCATTGTCACACACGACCTTTCCTGGCTTTAGGTTCAGAGGTGTGAGCCTCTTCTGCATTTGTGGGTTTGTCACCTATGCAGACTAGCTTCAGCACAGCCTGTTGCCGCTTTGCAGAGGCAGTGCTGCAGTGCTTCCAGCTTGGGACTGGTGTGGAGGGTACAGTGGATGAGGATGCGCAGGTGGAGGAGGAGGAGGCTGAAGAGCATGACATTCCGGAGCTGTAGAGTGTCGGTGAAACCATGACAGAGGTAGGGCCTGCTATCCTTGGTGTGGGAAGGACGTGTTCCGTCCCTCGCTCAGACTGGGTCCCAGCCTCCACAATATTAATCCAGTGTGCCGTCAAGGAGATGTAGCGGCCTTGCCCACAAGCACTTGTCCACGTGTCAGTGGTTAGGTGGATTTGGCTGAAACAGCATTGTTCAGGGCACGTGTGATGCTGTTGGACACGTGGTTATGCAATGCGGGGACGGCACATCTGGAGAAATAGTGTCGGCTGGGGACCGAGTAACGTGGGACAGCAGCCGCCATCAGGTCGCGGAATGCGTCCGTCTCCACCAGACGGAAAGGCAACATTTCTAGCGCTATGAGTCGCGAAATGTGAGCATTGAGGACTGTGGCATGTGGGGCATTGGCAGCGTATTTGCGCCTGCGTTCAAATGTTTGCTGAATGGATAATTGAACGCTGCGCTGGGACAAGGACGTGCTTGATGGTGGTGTAATTTGTGCTTCAGCAACTTCAGGTGCTGGACCGGAGGCTTGTTCGCGGCCAGCATGGAAAGGGGATTGGCTTGCATGCACAACAGCCGAAGACGTAGCAGTGACATCAGCACGCACCGCTCCTCGACTCTGTGGTACTTCCCACAAAGTCGGGTGCTTGGCTGACATGTGCCTGATCATGCTGGTGGTGGTCAGGCTGCTAGTTTTCGTACCCCTGCTGATAGTGGCATGGCAGGTGTGGCAAATGGCCTTTTTAGAGTCTTCTGGAGCCAACTTAAAAAAATCCCAGACTCGGGAAGACCGAACATTTGCACAGGCACCTTGAGTCGTGTTGTTGTTCCGGGGAACGGTTGCCTGCCTTCTGCCTGCGGACGCAACCCTGCTTCGTACTGGCTGTTGGGATGCTACGCCTCCCTTCCCCTGTGCACTGCTGTCCTCGCTCTGCATATCCTCCTGCCATGTAGGGTCAGCTACTGGATCATCCACCACGTCGTCTTCCTCTTCCGCACCCTGATCCTCCTCCTGACTTCCTGGCAATTGTGTCTCATCATCGTCCACCCCTTGTTGAGACACTTTGACAACGTTCCGTTCGTCATAACGCGGCTGCTCAAATATTTGGGCATCTGTACATACCATCTCCTCATGACCCACTTCAAGAGGAGGTGGCGACAGGCCAGATTCTGCGAATGGATACGTGAACAGCTCTTCCGAGTGTCCCAGTGTGGGATCTGAAATGTCCGTGGACGTGTACTCGGCCAGGTGGTAGGAAGGAGGATCAGGTTGGGAAATGTGCGGTGCAGTATCACGGCTACTGACAGTTGACCGTGCGGAAGACAGGGTGTTTGTGGAGGTGCCCATCTGACTTGAAGCATTATCCGCTATCCAAGTAACAACCTGTTGACACTGGTCTTGGTTCAACAGTGGTGTACTGCTGCGGGCCCCAAGAATTTGGGACAGGACGTGCGAGCGAGGAGATGTGGCCCTTTGTTGTTGCGAAATGAGTGCTTGCACACGACCTCGGCCACTGCCTGCACCACCATCACGTCCACTTCCTTGTTCCTTGCCAACGCCCTTGCCAACGCCTTTGCGCATTTTGCCTGTATAGAGCGACAACTGTCTGGTGACTGTGGAGGTCACAGGAGATTAGGATTTTAGTTCCCTAACCTGTAGAAAGGTATGACGTACAACAGTGTGGTGACTGTTGAGATGACAAGAGTTAGGATTTTAGTTCCCTAACCTGTATAAACGTATGACGTACAACAGTGTGGTGACTGTTGAGATGACAAGAGTTAGGATTTTAGTTCCCTAACCTGTATAAACGTATGACGTACAACAGTGTGGTGACTGTTGAGATGACAAGAGTTAGGATTTTAGTTCCCTAACCTGTATAAAGGGTATGACGTACAACAGTGTGGTGACTGTTGAGATGACAAGAGTTAGGATTTTAGTTCCCTAACCTGTATAAAGGTAGTACGTACACCTGTCTGGTGACTGTAATGGTTTCAAGAGAGGATTTTAGTCCCTAACCTGTATTAAGGTAGTACGTACACCTGTCTGGTGACTGTAATGGTTTCAGGAGACGATTTTAGTCCCTAACCTGTATTAAGGTAGTACGTACACCTGTCTGGTGACTGTTTTGATGACAAGAGTTAGGATTTTAGTTCCCTAACCTGCATTAAGGTAGTACGTACACCTGTCTGGTGACTGTAATGGTTTGAAGAGAGGAATTTAGTCCCTAACTTGTATTAAGGTAGTACGTACACCTGTCTGGTGACTGTTTTGATGACAAGAGTTAGGATTTTAGTTCCCTAACCTGTATTAAGGTAGTACGTACACCTGTCTGGTGACTGTAATGGTTTGAAGAGAAAGGGGTTACCCGAAAGGCCTAATTGATAGAGCACAAGCATATTATGGGGAAACACTCCAAGAGACATTATTGCAACCCAGAACAATAGTGGCCACAGATGATAATCAGAAATGGAATTTTATTACAACATATAATAAACACCATAAAAAAATAAGAGAATGCATAGAAAGACACTGGCACGTTTTAGAGAGGGACCCGGTATTAAGCAAAGTGATACCTAAAAAACCAGGGTTGGTGTTCAGGAGAGCTCCAAACTTGAAAGGTAAATTAGCCCCTAGTCGTCTCAAACAGGATGCGAAAATACAGAATGGAGAGATAACACAAAAAGGGTCTACAAGGTGTAATAAGAACAGATGCCTATGCTGCAGAAGCTTACAACAAAGAACCCAATTTACATCAACGAGCAGTGGTGAAACCTTTCAGATCAAATTTGAGTTGAATTGCACCACCAAATATGTGATATATTTATTGGAATGTCCATGCGATCGACAATATGTAGGAAGGACCATCAGGTCACTACATGAGAGGCTTAATAAGCATCGTTCTAATATTAAAAACGGCTATAGGGCACATGGAGTATCATGTCATTTTGACATTTACCATAATAGAGACCATACACGCATGAGGGTTACCCCTATAGATCACATACCTGCACACATACCCAATAGATTTGAGATGCTGAAAAGGAGGGAAAAATTTTGGATGTTCAAGTTAGAAACTCTAAAACCTAGAGGCTTGAACTTGGTATCAGAACTAATATGAGATTGTGACATCTAGATTTATCTAGATCTAATATAAAGAATGGGTTCATAACACATGGTGTCCCCTTTATTTTGATATTCACCATAATTGGGATTATACACAGCTAAGAAACACTCCCATATCACTCACAGCAAAAGTGAGCACTTTCCAGTAATGTATGACACTATTTGTCTGCAGGCATCATAATCACTCACTGAATGAGAAAAGCCTTGTGATTACATTTAACACATTTACTTACCTATCCCCTATTCATTAGCACATATACTCACTTACTCCTCATTTAATCACCTAGATCACTTACAGAATGAGTACAACCTTTTTATTACATTCAGCACATATATTTATATATCCTTCATTCATTAGCACATATACTCACTTACTCCTCATTTAGTCACTCAGATATGCACCACCACTCTGCCATCTCTGGTGTGTGTGATCAACAAATGGAGGCCCTTCCTCTATTGTCGGATTTACAGATTCTCCCCTTTCCTATGATACATTCTTGCTGTGCGCCCCTAGTGGCGGACAATTAGAGCCCTTGCAGTCAGGTACCACCTTGTACACGTGCCTGCATCACCATGGCTACAACATCCCAGCTGCTGACGACCTGGGAATGTTTTGGACCTCACACTACATAAGAGACAAATAGCGATATGCCTATATAATTTGATACAGGCACATACTGTCTATATCTTGTAATAGCAAGTTAGCCCTATTATATACCAATTGCCGATTATTAGAGAGGCCATATGACTGACCCTAAATATGAGTTGTCACAGTGAAAAATTTGAAAAATTTGGCTTGGTTCATTCATATACATCATAATCACTTACTGAATGGAGACTCTGTTTTTGCCCATTAACGTGTGGTGCACGCTCTCATTTGTCCCTCTGCTTGAATATGCATTTATATTCTTGTTCTGCTTTGTAGTTAGTTGAGTACCAGTGGCAGCCCCTTGACTCCTAGAATCAGTAGTTCTTCTCCTCTCCTACCACACACTCTTGTTGAGAGCCACTGTGGACGGAGAAACAGAGCCCTCACAGCCAGGGACTAAATTCCTCGCTCGCATCTTCATGACGATTTACATCACGTTTATGCCATCTAGTGGGGAGACATGGACACTACACTATAGAATATTAAAACTACGATATGCACGCATGATGTGATGTACAAATTGACTGTTGTGTTGTTGTGCAAACTTGCAGCTGTAAACATCTGGATCCCCCTCAGGGTGTGATAGAACTCAGCTTAAATAGACTCATAATTGCTGGCTCTCCTCCTTGAGCTGCACCACCCAGGGAGATGTGAACATTTGTTCTCCTGTCACTCTCCCATTGTTCTCTTTTTTGTGAGCCATCTATAAACTTGGACAAAGAATAGACACATCAGGAACTCTCAGCGAAATATTTTATTAAGAATTTTATTAAATTACATGAAATATGAAAAACATTCACATTAAATTTTACTTTTCTTTCATTTTATACAGTTGTTAGATATATTAATAAATATATTTTTTTAATATATATTTTTTTATTATTATTATTTTTTGGATTTTACTTTTTATGAATAAAATTGGTAACGTTTTTAATTAATAACTTATTCTCCAAATTATGCCTGAGATTGGCCGTGCCTTCAGACCTGCTATCTGTATCACCGCTGCAAAATAAGGAGATTCTCATTCACACATTTTTAAACAAGCAAAGCATCTGTGAATCACACAATTGTTAACCCAGATAGCATAGAACAATGGTAATCCAGTTACATGAATTGACACTCTGACAGCATGAGTTCTATCCCCTGGGGGAGTCAGTTAATGTCATCTTAATTATTTTTTACTTGTATTATGCAAATGCACTGAGCTGTTTTTAGGAGCTTTTCCGCATGATTTTTACAAAAGTTTTTTCATGGTTTTATCAAATGGATTGTTTAGATCAGCTAAAGGTTACTGTTTATGGACTTTCATGTGTGTATAAGAACTTTGATGTTTTTTTGCGCCAAAATGTAGTACCCTCCCTGTCCTGATGACGTTTTCCACGTCACAGGACCAGGAACACCCACATATTATGACAATAGTTGTGGTTATAAATAAGAGCTGTGCAGAGGGGTGGATGCAATAAAAGGTTTTGATCACATCACATCTGATCGTGAGTTTCTTCCCTGGAATAAGTGGATCCTGGCAGCGCGGACTGGTGAACACCGTTTCCTTTCCCATTTTTTTACTGTGTGATTCCACGTGCAAGTGGTCGGTGGGAGTTCAGCAGCAGCCATCCGGATTATACACTACATGTCTGTATACCAGTTGTGGGTCGCACAACTGAAATAGGTGAGTGGTTCCTTTATACCACCGGATTGTCAGTGTCTAAGTGATAAGGCACTATTGCGCCTCTTGTTCCCCTTCCCCCTTTTTCTTTCATTTGGAGAGGTGCAAGGGAGGTATTGGGGAGACCGGTGAGCAGGAGGTTGCAGTAGTCAAGGCGGGAGATGATAAGAGCGTGAATAAGGGTTTTAGCAGTGTCGTGGTCAAGGATTCTATATATGTTTTTGAGCTGGAGTCGGCAGGAAGTGGCGAGGGCCTGGATGTGGGGCTTGAAGGAGAGGGAAGAGTCAAGGATAACCCCGAGGCACTTGGCTTGGGGGACTGGGGAGAGAGAGCAGTCGTTGACGACAATGGATAGGTCAGGTAGTGAGGGGGAGCGTCTTGGGGGAAGACTATGAACTCGGTTTTGTCCATGTTCAGCTTAAGGAAGCGAGCAGAGAAGAAGGATGAGATGGCGGACAGGCAGTGTGGAATTTTGGATAGAAGGGAGGCGATGTCAGGACCAGACAGGTAGATTTGGGTGTCGTCGGCGTAGAGGTGGTACTGGAGGCCATGGGACTCAATGAGTTGCCCTAGGCTGAGAGTGTAGATTGAGAACAGTAACGGTCCAAGAACCGAGCCCTGGGGGACCCCGACAGATAGGGGGTAGGGCGAGGAGGATGTGTGGGAGTGGGTGACGCTGAAGGTCCGGTCCGTTAAGTATGAGGAGATCCAAGAGAGGGCGAGGTCCGTGATGCCAAGAGATTCCAGGATCTGAAGTAGAAGGGAGTGGTCAACATTGTCGAAGGCGGCGGACAGGTCGAGGAGGAGGAGAACTGAGTAGTGGCGCTTACTTTTGGCAGTCAGTAGGTCGTTAGTGACTTTGGTCAGAGCTGTTTCAGTGGAGTGGAGGGGTGGAAGCCAGATTGCAAACAGGGAGCAGGAGGAGAGGTGAGAGGACAGCTCAGAGTGGACATGCTGTTCAAGTAGTTTAGAGGCGAAAGGGAGGAGAGATATAGGGCGGTAGTTGGAGACAGTTGTGGGGTCGAGGGAGGGTTTTTTGAGGATGGGTGTGATCAAGGCGTGTTTGAAGGCTGAGGGGAAGGTGCCAGTGGTGATAGGTTGAAAAGATGAGTTAGGGCTGGGATGATAACGGAGGTGAGGTTGGGTATGAGGTGGGATGGGAGCGGGTCATGGGTGCTGGTGGTGAGGTGTGATTTTAACAGGAGGGAGGAGAGCTGGTCTTCAGTTATGGGGGGGAAACAGTTGATGGAAGGAGAGAGCAGTATAGGTGAAAGGGGAGGCTGTGGGGACAGTGGATCAAAGCTGTCTCTGATTCTGTCAATCTTTTCTTTGAAGAAGGAGGCAAAGTCTTCTGCAGAGATAAGGGGAGAGGGAGGGGGAGCAGGCAGGCGGAGTAAGGAATTGAAGGTTTTGAAAAGTTGTTTGGGATTGCGGGACAGGGAGGTTATTAGGGATAAGAAGAAGGTTTGTTTGGCGGTGGCAAGTGCAGTCTTAAAGGCGATGAGGGACTGTTTGAACAGCGCAAAGTGCTCAGTGGAACATGATTTTTTCCATCGCCTCTCGGCGACCCTGGATGCCCGTCTTAGGTCTTTAGTGAGGGTGGTGTGCCAGGGTTGCCTGTTAGTGCGTGGAGCGTGGTATGTGAGGGGGACGGCTAGAGGCAGTGCTCAGTACATAACCTTGCCTGTCCCTGTCACTCCCTGTCTGTCCCTCTTCTATCTCTGCTCCCCCCTATCCTCTCCTCCCTGTCTTATTCCCTGACCTCTTCCCTCCGGTATCTAAAAAAAAATCCTCCCAGAGGATACATTAGTGACTGTCGCATGGAGCCGCTGGAAGGTAATGTATCCTTTGGGAGGATTTTTTTTTTTATTTTTTAGATACCGGAGGGGAGAGGACAGGGGGGAGCAGAGATAGAATAGGGACAGATAGAGAAGATGCAGGGAGAACAGGATCCACACGGATCCTGCATCAAATCAGAAACAGAAGGCTATTTGCCATCTGATTGCAGGGATCCGTGTGGATTCGTGGCTGTCCGTGGGGATCCTGTCAAAACACGGATCCCCACGGACAGCCAGAAATCGTGATGTGAAACCGGCCTAACAGAAAATGCCACCAATAAAACCTTAAACTTCACCCAAAAAAATGTTTTAAAAAAATACCACTCAGGTCTGCCATCTTTTAACTGAAATATAGGGGGTTTACACATTACTAGTAGCACAAAGGCTTTGGAAAAGTGACATGGCTCCCATGAAAAGAAGTGTAGCGAAATCTGCACTCATAAATCAAAATACCCACCTCCCGTCTGAGCCACACAATGGCTCACAGTTGCCATTCACATGTTTGACATTAACGTACTGAGGAAAGTCTGCTTAATTGACTGGGATGTGATTTCAGAAGCACAAGCTGGGTACAATTTATTGGGCGCTACCGTGAATTACCAGAGAGGTGTAAATTCTAATAAGGGGTCATTTGCGGGACATCAGGGGCTCTGCAAACTATTCCAGAAAAATCTGTCACAAAAGTAACAATGCTCCCTTCTACAGTGTTTCCCTGAAAATAAGAAAGTGGCTTGTAATTTTTTTGCACTGAAATATGCGCTAGGGCTTACTTATAGAGCATGTCTTATATTTGACAACCAATGCCTGCTGTATTATCCTCGGTAGCTCTCCTGATCCAGGAGTGACAGTTGCATAGAAATGCATGCTATCACTCTCCAGTCAGGAGAACCGCTGTGGATTAGGCCGGTTTCACACAATCGTGCCTCCGGCACGTGTGTGGTCTGTGCCGATACATGTCGGAGGCACGGACATACGGGGACACACGATCCCCTATGGACCCATACAGATGTCCGTGTTTCCGCACGGCGACTTGTCCGTTTTTATGCGGAGCCACGGACCGCATTTACGTCCAAACATCCTGCACACGGATGTTCACAGTGTGACATCCGTGTGCACGGACCACGGACAAAAGTGAAAAACCTGAAAATAAAGAATTTCATACTCACCTCCCTCCAGCGGTGTCTGCTCCTCTCACTTCCGGTACCGCTCACTAGGGCTCATGAATATTCACTTCACTGAGCCCAAGAGCGGACCGGAAGAGAGAGGAGCAGCGGCGCTGGAGGGAGGTGAGTATGCGGGTGACAGACTGTCCGTGTGCTATCCACGGCCCCACAGATAGCACACTGACAGCACCCATCGTGTCACACGTTCTTGACACATGTGCACGCCCCGCCCCCAAACGGCCATGTTTTACACGTCCATGGTGACACGGATGTGTTAAACCTCCCTTACGGTGAGAAAAGTGATGGGTAATTAAGCTAATGAATATTCATCTTCTTGCCCATCCCTCTGAACCCTGATCAACACCCACACTCTGCCTGCTATAGTGATAGAGTATGGTGATACACTGCAGCACTCCTAAGCTGAAATGACAAAAGTGTATTTCTGTCACCCTTTGCTCAGGAGAGCCATGGGTGGTGGTGAGAAAGTGCCGGCTAATTAAGCTAATGCATATTCAACCACACTCTATTTACTGTATTGATTAAGGATCGCATCGCACAGTGAATCTTCTGAGCTGAGGGTGATAGCTGGATAAAAAAAACAGTGTCACACTCAGCTCCGGATTGCTGTCGTGCATTGCTATGCAATAGGAAAAAAGATAGCGGCACTCACCGGGCATGTTTCAAAGGTGCTTTATTTGGGTACCCTCATTCCAGGGTTCCACTATGCAATACTTCATCAACAGCAGGCAGAGAGCAGGTGTCGTTCTGGTTTAAGTTGGGTGTGCAAGTGAGTGAATATTCATTAGCTGGCACTTTCTGACAGCCATCCACTGTGGCTCTCCTGACCTGAGAGTGACAGCGTGCATTTCTATGCAGCTGTCACTCTCAGCTGAGGAGAGTCAGCAAAGGTTGCAATGAGAAAGTGCTGACAGTACCGTAATACAAGCAGTCAGAGTGTATGTCATGCAAGACTTAGGGCCGCTTCACACTGCGGCATGATCCGGTCTGGTTCTGTCCGGGAGGACCCATACAGCTGCGGACCGGATCAGCACACAGGACTGGGGGGCTATTATGCCCTCCGGTCCTGTGTGCAGCGCGCGCAGCTGCAGCCGCTGACAGGTCAAGACCGCGGCGCCCGCCGACCTGACCTGTCAGCGGCTGCAGCTGTGTGCGCTGCACACAGGACCGGAGGGCATAATAGCCCCCCAGTCCTGTGTGCTGATCCGGTCCGCAGCTGTCTGGGTCCTCCCGGACAGAACCGGACCGGATCATGCCGCAGTGTGAAGCTGCCTTTAGGCTGGCTTCACACTGCAGTTTTTTCCCTGATCAGGTTCGATCAGGTTTGTGTGTCAAAACCAGGAGAGTCTACAAAACTCAGAACAGGGGTCAATTTTTCATTTATACTTTTTCTCTGCAAGTTCCTCTCCTGGTTTTGGCACCCGAACTTGATCAGGGAAAAAACTGCAGTGTGAAACCAGCCTTAGGGCGGCTTCACAATGCGGTGTGATCCAGTCCGGGGCTGTCAGGAATGAACCTGACAGCCCCGGACTGGATCAGCACACAGAACTGAAGGGCTAATTTGCCCTCCGGTCCAGTGTGTAGCCGCACGCAGCTGCAGCCTCTGATAGGTCAGGACCGCGGCGCTGCGGAGGTAATTAATAAGTCATTGGTAACCTTAGTTAGGGCTGTTTCAGTGGAGTGATGCGGTTGGAAGCCACACTGTAAAGGGTCAAAGAGGGAGCAGGAGGAGAGGTGGGAGGACAGTTGAAGGTGGAAATGTTCCAGAAGTTTAGAGGCAAAGGGGAGAAGTGATATGGGGTGATATCTAGAAACAGATGCTGTGTTGAGGGACGGCTTTTTAAGGATGGGTATGATCAGGGCATGTTTGAAGGATGAGGGGAAGACACCGGTAGTAAGTGATAGGTTGAAGAGATGGGTTAGGGTTGGGATGAAGACTGGTGAGGTTGGGAATGAGGTGGGATGGGAGCGGGTCAAGGGCGCTGGTGGTGAAGTGGGATCTTAACAGAAGGGAGGAGAGTTGTGCTTCTGTCATGGCGGAAAAGCTGTCTTTGGAAGGAGAGGGCTGTGCAGTTGTGTGGAGGGGGTGGGGCACCAGCGGGTCAAAGCTATTTCTGATGTTGCTGATCTTCTGTTTGAAGAAAGTGGCGCAGTCGTCCGCAGATATGAGAGGAGAGGGAGGAGGTGCAGGGGGACGGAGTAGAAAATTGAGAGTTTTGAATAGCTGTTTAGGATTGTGAGACAGGGAGGTTATTAAAGATAAGAAGTAGGTTTGTTTTGTGGCAGTGAGTGCAGACTTGAAGCTGGTGAGCGACTGCTTATACATGGCCAAGTGCTTGGCAGAATGGTATTTCTTCATATCTGCTCAGCAACCCTGGAAGCCCGTCTGCAAGAATGAGTGGGTTTGTGGAGTGGGGGTAGTGTATTATGAAAGGAGAGGGAAGAGAAAGTCAGTAGATTGAGGTCGGACAGGGAGAGGGGTGGGTTGGAGAGGTTAGTGAAGGAACATAGGCGGGTGAATATGAGGTTGAGTGTGTGGCCATCTTTATGAGTGGCAGAGGAAGACCATTGAGAGAGCCAAAAAGGATGCAGTGAGTGATAGAAGTTTAGAGGCAGCAGGGTGGGGAGTGTCAATGGGGATGTTGAAGACGCCCATGATGGTAGTGGGGATGTCTGCAGAGAGGAAGTGGAGTAGCCAAGTGGTGAAGTGGTCAAGAAAAGTGGAGAATGATCCTGGGGGGGCGGTAGATAACAGCTAACTGATGTTTGCAGGGGAAGTAGATACGACAGAGTGTACTTTGAAAGAGGGGAGAGTGGCAGAGAGTGGCAGTGGTATTGGGGTAAAGGACCAATTGTCAGACAGGAGCAAGCCCATCCCTCCACCATGCTTGTTGCTAGGGCGGGGGGTATGAGAGGGACTGAGTCCACCATAGGAAAGTGCAGCTGGGGAGGCTGTATCGGGGTGAGCCAGGTTTAAGTTATGCCGATGAATGAGAGGTTGTTAGTGGTGAAGAGGTTGTGAATGAAAGAGAGTTTGTTGCAGATGGAGTGAGTGTTCCATAGTGCTCCAGGTAGAGGGATTGGGGGAGCTGGGGCTGGACGAATGGGTATAAGGTTATTAAGGTTGCGGAGGTTAGAGCTGGAGCGTGGGTATGGGTTAAAAGTAACTGTAGAGATGTGATGAGGGGTTCAGGATTTGGAGATATGTCACCAGCAAGTAGGAGAAACAGGGAGAGGGTCAGATGGTGGGGGTAGGAGAGGTTACGTGAATGTTTGGAGACAAAGGATTGTTTGTTGTATATGAAGAAATAGTTCTGTGGCAGGATGCAGGGAGAGAGTATTACTTCATTACTGGGTGGAGGGATAAATGGAGTTAGTATGAAATGAAGTAGTATAGGGGTGAGGGTGAAAATAAGAGGAAACATAGTTGACAGTAACTATGTACTGCAGCACGTAACTATGTGCTGCAGCACGTAGTGATGAGGTGCAGCAGGAGTGAGAAGCAGCCAGGGGAGCAGATGCTGCCAGGGATCAGATGCAGCGAAGAGATGTGTGGTAGCGATGAAGTCGTGTCAAGTCAGGACCAAGTCTATAACACATAGAGATGAGGTATGGCACGGGATGAGATGCAGACAGGGGTCTGATGTAGCCAGGGATTAGATGCAGTGGAAGGATGTGTGATGGTGATGAAGTTGTACAAAGTCAGGACTGCATGTGCAAGTGCAGGCAAGGTTCAGATGCAGCCGGGGATCAGATGCAGGGAGGGAACAGATGCAGCCAGGGGTCAGATGCGGCCAGGGGTTAGGTGCAGCCAGGGATTAGATGCAGCTGAGGATGAAATGCAGCCAAGGGTCAGATGCAGCCAGGGGTCAGGTGCAGCTAGGGATCAGATGCAGCCAGGGGTCTGGTATAGCCAGAGATCAGATGCAGCTGGCTATCAGGTGTGGCCGGGGATCAGATGCAGCTGGGGGTCAGCAGCAGCAAGAGATGAGTGCTGGTGATGAATCAATGCCAGGGTGTAGGCCGTTGGTGTTGTGCTGCTGGTGCAGGCATTCGGCAGGGGCTGGTGCTGGTGCGTGGCAAGCCTGCTGGATTGTACTGTAAGGTGCTTCCCTGGGCCTATGTCTTTGGTGCAGGACAGGGATGTAGGAGATAGGAGGGGTCGTGGCCAGAGCTGAGAAGCTCCGGGATGCTGAGGTAGCAGTATAAGTGGACGGGCCAGAATGGAGGTACAGCGGGGGCGGGCCATTGCTGAAGATGAACGGGACTGCAAACCCAGGCCGGGGAGCAGACTGGAAGCGAAGGCCCCGCAGCGAGAAGTGGGGGACCCACTTGCAGCCATCACAGTTGCGGCCCAGAGGTTGGTGAATGGGCCTCTGTCAGGGATAGATGTAAGCTTGCGGCCTCAAGGTGGGAGGGGGGGGACAGTACCTGCAGAGTGGTTTTCAGTGGCCTCATGAACTACCCAGAGGAAAAGGTGCACAGCTATGTGTGCCTCAGTGGTGCCCCAACGGGATAGGGCTATGATAGAGGTGATGAAAGGTGCCAAATTTGTGGGATGGTAGAGATTAGGGCGGGATAGTAGGAGCCCTGTGGCACACGTGCCTCTCATACCGCGGCCATATTGATACTTATATTTAGCAGCTATGCAAACCCCCTTAGTATGTCTTATTTTCAGGGTATGTCTTAATTTTGGGGAAATAGGGTAGATTCTCCAGCTCCTCCATGGAGTGCACGCTTGCCATTCCCGCATGCCGCAGTGTGATGACCTCATCACAGTGCTGCACCCTGGGCCGCGGAACGACTACGTTTTCCAGCCACAATTAAAGGTACAGTGCCAGTCCTCCGGCGGCCATGGGACTGCCTTGGGACTGGCCAGGGCAGACTGCCATGCAGTGAACTAGATGTGCATCCATGGGGACACACATCCATGTGAAGCAGGCGCTGGGGTCAGGGGTCGGCGGGCCTGGTCATGACCCTTATGAGCCCAATCGTTACGCCCTGCCTGGAAGGAGCTCATACATCCAGATGTAGTCACTAATATGTACCAGGAAGCAGCTCCCACTGTGTAGTGTCTTCAGCGGTGAACCAGCTATACTGTATGGCCTGCAGTAAGGACCTGGAAGGAGTCCATACATTCTGATGTAGCCACTAATATACACCTGGAAGGAGCATGTATTCTCAAGTGTCTTCAGTAGTGAACCAGCTAGACTGTATAGGCTGTAGTCAGGACCTGGAAGGAGCCCATACATTCTGATGTTGCCACTAATATATACCTGCAAGGAGCCTGTATTCTCTAGTGTCTTCAGTAGTGAACCAGCTAGACTGTATAGGCTGCAGTCAGGACCTGCAAGGAGCCTGTATTCGCTACTGTATGGGCTGCAGTCAGGACCTGGAAGGAGCCCATACATTCTGATGTAGCCACTAATATATACCTGGAAGGAGCCTGTATTCTCTAACATCTGCAATAGTGAAGCAGCTAGACTGTATAGACTGCAGTCAGGACCTGCAAGAAGTTTGTACATTCTGATGTTGCCACTAATATATACCTGTAAGTAGCCTGTATTCTCTAGCGTCTTCATTAGTGAAGCAGCTAGACTGTATGGGCTGCAGTCAGGACCTGGAAGGAGCCTGTATTCTTTACTGTATGGGCTGCAGTCAGGACCTGGAAGGAGCACATACATTCAGATGTAGTCACTAATATATACCTGAATGGAGCCTGTATTGTCTAGCGTCTTCATTAGTGAAGCAGCTAGACTCTATGGGCTGCAGTCAGGACCTGGAAGGAAAAGAGAAAAGGGGGGAGAGCGCATATGAGAGGAACCTGGTGGTCTAGTGGGGACTTAAAACAGGTGTGACAAGGTGCCGCTCACCTGATCAGGTTGTGCAATCCCTGCACAACCTCGGTAGTGTATTTGGAAATAACGTAATGGCAAGGACTGCGCCAAATCCAACTGAGGAAGACAGGGGGTCGATGTAGAAACGCGTATTGGTGTTATGAATAAAGGAGGTTTGGGCTCCATTAATCTCTATAATTTTTTCTTCCCACTCTGAGCGCTCCTGCAAACTGACCACAATCTTCTCTCACAGGACCTGGAAGGAGCACATACATTCTGATGTAGTCAATAATATATACCTGCAAGGAGCCTGTATTCTCTGTATAGGCTGCAGACAGGACCTGCAAAAAGCCTGTACATTCTGATGTTGCCACTAATATATACCTGCAAGCAGCCTGTATTCTCTAGCGTCTTCAGTAGTGAAGCAGCTAGACTGTATAGGCTGCAGTCAGAAACTGCAAGGAGCCTGTACATTCTGATGTTGCCACTAATATATACCTGCAAGGAGCCTGTATTCTCTGTATAGGCTGCAGTCAGGACCTGCAAGGAGCCTGTACATTCTGATGTTGCCACTAATATATACATGCAAGGAGCCTGTATTCTCTAGCGTCTTCATTAGTGAAGCAGCTAGACTGTATGGGCTGCAGTCAGGACCTGGAAGGAGCCTGTATTCGCTACTGTATGGGCTGCAGTCAGGACCTGGAAGGAGCCTGTGGTTGTCGAGCCCACTGGGACGGGGGTACTCGGTACCAGACCGCGTTGCTGCGGGGGATGTCACGGAGGTCCTGATCCGGACCATGTCTCAGGCCTTGGCAATAATAAGGGGGTATTTACAGGGATTAGAGTTTGTCGTGACGCCACCCACGGTGTGTGGTCAGTATGGGGGACCACCGCTGCTGCAGAACCTCCGGGGATGATATTAGGCAGCTTAGATGGTACTGCTCTCCGTAGGTAGAAGCAAGGTCCCCGGAGCAGTGGTTGGTATAGTCTATTGTGGATGTAATAGTAGGGGATGATAGTGGAGACGGGTTAAGGAACACATACTCACGTTTTGTAGTTTCCAAAGCTGTACTGCGATGTTGTTGCAGGTTATAGTCCACGGAGTCTGTACTGGGGCCGGCTTGCTCCCACCCTGTCCGAGTCCTCAGCTTCCTCGTGCTGCGCTGTGTGTGTGTGTCCCTGCTGCTGCTTCTAGCTGAGCTGCTGGCACTGTCTCACTCTTTCTCTCTCTTTCTGCTGGTTCCACTTGGCTAGGCAACTTGAGTCTTCTATGTGGTGCTGACCCCGCCGTGTTGCTTTGCTCTGGTACTGTGGTGGTCTAGAGACTCCACCACTCCTGGATTCACTGTGCTGTGTGTGTCAGTCACAGTGTCGGATCCGGTGTCCGTTCTGTGCACTCTTCTGGGGCGAGTGGTGATGGCACTCAAGCTCCCAGATGTGTTTCTCTGTCCTTTCAGTTCTCCTCTCCTCAGACCCTAGCTAGACCTGGAATCAGTGAGCAGACTGTAGAGAAGCCTCTCGCAGCTCCTTCACACTACAGTCTCTCTCCTCTTCACAGTACTGCCTCGTACTGAACTCTACTCCTTACTTCCGCATGAGCTGGAGTATTTAAGGGAGCTGGTTGAGCTCCCCCTCCTGGCCCAGAGGTGCTAGTGTAAGTCAGTGTGTTGTGAGGAGGGAACCCGTGTGATGTTACTGTGGCACATTAACCCCTGGGGTGCCACATATTCTCTACTGTATGGGCTGCAGTCAGGACCTGCAAGGAGCCTGTATTCTCTACTGTATGGGCTGCAGTCAGGACCTGCAAGGAGCCTGTATTCACTAGCGTCTTCATTAGTGAAGCAGCTAGACTATATAGGCTACAGTCAGGACCTGGAAGGAACCTGTATTCTCTACTGTATGGGCTGCAGTCAGGACCTGCAAGGAGCCTGTATTCTTTAGTGTCTTCAGTAGTGAACCAGCTAGACTGTATGGGCTGCAGTCAGGACCTGGAAGGAGCACATACATTCTAATGTAGTCAATAATATATACCTGCAAGGAGCCTGTATTCTCTAGCGTCTTCATTAGTGAAGCAGCTATACTGTATAGGCTGCAGTCAGGACCTGCAAGGAGCCTGTATTCTCTAGCATCTAATATATAATTCCAATTACCGTAATTGTCCACAAGGAAAAAGCATAGCCGCACTCACCAGAGCTGGATCATTTTCTTTCTTTCTTTATTTGCTTCTCAAAGCATTATTTGAAAGCACAGCAGGGAGGGGGTGCAGGGGAGGCAGGACGACGGTTCACCGTTTCGCGGTCGTGCACCGCTTCTACGGGTCCTCTACGGCGTCTGTCGTCATGTCCGTGAATAAATTACACTCGGGCATGACGTCACTACCGCCAATAGTTGAAAATGTGCATAAAACATAAATAGACATTGTTATTCATATCAACATAAGAGCGCAATACATCATGAAGTAAACATTTAAACATTATCAGCATTATCTTTCAAATGGCGATCTAACTTGCCATTGCTGGAAACAACTTACGTCAAAGCATCACGTAACCTAGGTGATTACCGTATATATTCAAAGAAAACAGAACTCCTTCTGTACTACAATCGTAGTCAACCTAGTAACTATGCCTTTCTGCGGCATCAGACTGCCATTATTCTAGACACTTTACAACCTCTAAAAGGCACAAACCAATTAGACAGGCATTCAGTTCTTATATACCCGTTCTATCTCGGATCTCTGACTGGAGATATATGACTTTATGGTATCTATGTCTATATGTGTGCAGTAAAGGCTGCACATCATAAAAATACCGCCAAGTCATTTTTCTCATTCAGCCCTAAGGGTACCTTTACACGCCGCGACGGCAGGCTGGATACAGCCCGCTACAGGCTACAAATGTAGCTTGTAGCGTCAATGTAGCCCGTCGTAGCGGCGTCTGAAGACGCGACGCTACAGCCGGCGACAGATACATCTGTTTATGGGCTCTGCTCGAAAACAGATGGCGATATCGCCGATGGTAGCGAGCTGTATCGGCGTGTAAAGAGGCAACGGAAGAAAACTCTGGACACCCGGGGCTGTAGCTGCAATGTAGCTAAGGCGTGACCCTGGCTCTGGGATACCGCCCCCCTTCAGCGATCATTGGAGGAAGCTCCTGCATGATGATTGGTAGTCGCTGCACAGGGAGGCATATTTAAGGAGCTGACCAGTCACACTACACAATCGCTCGAGCGTGCTGTATTTCTCAGCCTCCTGCGATGCCTGGCCAATCATGATGATATTGCGCTGTCCTATCATCGTACGGACGGCTCGTAATCCAAGATTGTGGCACGCCTATGTGCTGTCCCTGCTGTACCAGGTCCGCCCATATTAGCTTATTGTAGCGCTGTGTAAACGTGGTACGCTAAGCTACAGCTGGCTACTTGACACACCCGGCGATGTAGCTAGCTACAGATGTAGCGTGGCGTAGCGCACCATATGGCGGCGTGTAAAGAGGGTGCGTTGACCGTTTGTAGCCGTTTGAGCGTGCTCGTGCACGTGAAGTATCGGGATGTATCCAGCCTGCCGTCGCGGCGTGTAAGGGTACCTTTACACACGGCTACATTTCTAGGGTGGCTACAGGTAACTTACTGGTTGCAGTGAAATCATGGAGAGATTATTCCATTTGTACACAGCAACAAGATAGAACCTTGTCTCCATGATTTCACTGCAACCAGTAAGTTACCTGTAGCCACCCTAGAAATGTAGCCGCGTGTAGTATAAGGTACTCCCCGCTACAAAGGATAAAGGTAAAGGTAAAGGTACCTTTAGGGTACCTTTAAGGTACCTTTACACGCCGCGACGGCAGGCTGGATACATCCCGCTACTTTCCCCCGCTCAAACGGTTACAAACGGTCAACGCACCCTCTTTACACGCCGCCACAAGGTGCGCTACGCTACGCTACATCTATAGCTAGCTACATCGCCGGGTGTCTCAAGTAGCCAGCTGTAGTTCATTTACACACCGCTATAACCAGCTACTATGGGCGTACCTGGTGCAGCAGGGCCATGTACATAGGCGTGCCACAATTGTGGTTTACGAGCCGTCCGTACGCTGATAGGACAAAGCAATAACATCCTGATTGGGCAGGCAACGCAGGAGGCTGAGTAATACAGCACGCTCGAGCGATTGTGTAGTGTGACTCGTCAGCTCCTTAAATATGCCTCCCTATGCAGCGACTACCAATCGTCATGCAGCAGCTTTCACCAATGATCGCACATAGGGCGCGGTAACACGGAGCCAGGGTCACGCCTTAGCTACATTGCAGGCTGTCCCGAGTTTCCTTCCGTTGCTTCTTTACACGCCGATACAGCTCGCTACCATCGGCGTTGTAGCCATCAGTTTTCGAGCAGACCTAGGAAACAGATGTATCTGTTGCCGGCTGTATCGTCACGTCTTCAGACGCCGCTACGACGGGCTACATTGGCGCTACAAGCTACATTTGTAGCCTGTAGCGGGATGTATCCAGCCTGCCGTCGCGGCGTGTAAAGGGCCCTTAAGGGTACCTTTACACGCCGCTACTGGCGGGTGGATACAACCAGCTACATGCTACAAATGTAGCTTGTAGCGGCAAAATACCCCGTAGTAGCGGCGTGTGAAGACGGTAGGAGGCACCCGGCAACAGATGCATCTGTTTCCGAGCACTGCCCTGAAACAGGTGGCTACACAGGCGATTGTAGCGAGCTGTATCGGCGTGTAAAGAAGCAACAGAAGGGATGTGTCGACACCAGGCAATGTACCTGGTATGTAGCTGGGGCGTGACACAGGCTCCGGGATACCGCCCCCCTTCAGCGATCATTGGTGGAAGCTCCTGCGTTACGATTGGTAGTCGCTGCATAGGGAGGCATATTTAAGGAGCTGACCAGTCACACTACACAATTGCTCGAGCGTCATGTATTAAACAGCCTCCTGCGATGCCTGGCCAATCATGGGTTCCTTGCTTTGTCCTATCAGCGTACGGACGTCTCGTAATCCACAATTGTGGCATGCCTATGTGCTGTCCCTGCTGCACCAGGTCCGCCCATATTAGCTGGTTGTAGCGGTGTGTAAATGAGGTAAGATGAGCTACAGAAGGTGACTTGAGACACCCAGTGGAGTATCCAGAGATAGATGTAACGTAGCGTAGCGCACCTTGTTGCGGCGTGTAAAGGTGGTGCGATTACCGTTTGTAACCGTTTGTGCGTGCTCGTGCACGTGAAGTAGCTGGTTGTATCCACCCGCCAGTAGCGGCGTGTAAAGGTACCCTCATGGTCCACATGCTTTTGTTTCAATTATCCACCTACTTTCCTTTCTCAAAAGCATTTTATGGGTATCACCCATACCCATAAAATGCTTTTGAGAAAGGAAAGTAGGTGGATAATTGAAACAAAAGCGTGTGGACCGTTAGGGCTGAATGAGAAAAATGACTTGGCGGTATTTTTATGATGTGCAGCCTTTACTGCACACATATAGACATAGATACCATAAAGTCATATATCTCCAGTCAAAGATCCGAGATAGAACGGGTATATAAGAACTGAATGCCTGTCTAATTGGTTTGTGCATTTTAGAGGTTGTAAAGTGTCTAGAATAATGGCAGTCTGATGCCGCAGAAAGGCATAGTTACTAGGTTGACTACGATTGTAGTACAGAAGGAGTTCTGTTTTCTTTGAATATATACGGTAATCACCTAGGTTACGTGATGCTTTGACGTAAGTTGTTTCCAGCAATGGCAAGTTAGATCGCCATTTGAAAGATAATGCTGATAATGTTTAAATGTTTACTTCATGATGTATTGCGCTCTTATGTTGATATGAATAACAATGTCTATTTATGTTTTATGCACATTTTCAACTATTGGCGTAGTGACGTCATGCCCGAGTGTAATTTATTCACGGACATGACGACAGACGCCGTAGAGGACCCGTAGAAGCGGTGCACGACCGCGAAACGGTGAACCGTCGTCCTGCCTCCCCTGCACCCCCTCCCTGCTGTGCTTTCAAATAATGCTTTGAGAAGCAAATAAAGAAAGAAAGAAAATGATCCAGCTCTGGTGAGTGCGGCTATGCTTTTTCCTTGTGGACAATTAATTGGTTTTGTAACTTATTGTTAGCCGACACCGCTTGAACACCTGCAGCAAATGGTCACAGAGTGACGGAGGCCCATAGCAAGGTGTGTTAGTGCCCGGTGTAACCTTTCCTTGGCTTAATATATAATTCCCCTAACGCACTTCCGTACGTTTCGGCGCTACTTCCGTCGTTGTGGCCGTGGGCGCGCGTTGTTGCAGGGGCGCGAGCAATGGCCGCGCAGCGGCCATTGCGAGTCTCCCGCCCCGGCGACGACCGACGAGAGCCGAGCGCCGTGGCCGAAAATAGAACCAAGGGCCTGGCCATGCACAGCTCTAAAGACCGCTATGTATCTGAATGGAAGTGAGGCGCTATGCTCATTGGTCGGCGCCAGCACACAGCGACCAATGAGCATAGCGCCTCACTTACAGCGGTAAATTTGAAACTCAAAGTCCTCCATGTATCTGAATGGGAAGTGAGGCGCAATGCTCATTGGTCGGCGCCAGCACACAGCGACCAATGAGCATAGCGCCTCACTTTCCATTCAGATACATGGAGGACTTTGAGTTTCAAATTTACCGCTGTAAGTGAGGCGCTATGCTCATTGGTCGCTGTGTGCTGGTGCCGACCAATGAGCATAGCGCCTCACTTCCCATTCAGATACATGGAGGACGTTGAGTTTCAAATTTACCGCTGTAAGTGAGGCGCTATGCTCATTGGTCGCTGTGTGCTGGCGCCGACCAATGAGCATAGCGCCTCACTTCCCATTCACATACATGGAGGACTTTGAGTTTCAAATTTACCGCTGTAAGTGAGGCGCTATGCTCATTGGTCGCGGTGTGCTGGCGTCGACCAATGAGGATAGCACCTCACTTCCCATTCACACACATGGAGGACTTTGAGTTTCAAATTTACCGCTGTAAGTGAGGCGCTATGCTCATTGGTCGCGGTGTGCTGGCGTCGACCAATGAGGATAGCACCTCACTTCCCATTCACACACATGGAGGACTTTGAGTTTCAAATTTACCGCTGTAAGTGAGGCGCTATGCTCATTGGTCGCTGTGTGCTGGCGCCGACCAATGAGCATATCGCCTCATTTCCCATTCAGATACATGGAGGACTTTGAGTTTCAAATTTACTCAAAGTCAAACTCAAAGGGTACCTTTACACGCCGCTACTGGAGGATGGATACAACCCGCTACTTCACGTGCACGAGCACGCACAAACGGTTACAAACGGGAAACGCACCACCTTTACACGCCGCCACAAGGTGCGCTACGCTATGCTACATCTATAGCTAGATACATCGCCGGGTGTCTCAAGTAGCCATCTGTAGCTCATCTTACCTCATTTACACACCGCTACAACCAGCTACTATGGGCGGACCTGGTGCAGCAGGGACAGCACATAGGCGTGCCACAATTGTGGAGTACAAGACGTCCGTACGCTGATAGGACAAAGCAAGAAACCCATGATTGGCCAGGCATCGCAGGAGGCTGATTAATACATGACGCCCGAGCAATTGTGTAGTGTGACTGGTCAGCTCCTTAAATATGCCGCCCTGTGCAGCGACAACCAATCGCAACGCAGGAGCTTCCTCCAATGATCGCTGAAGGGGGCGGTATCCCGGAGCCTGTGTCACGCCCCAGCTACATAGCATGGTGTAGACACATTTCTTCTGTTGCTTCTTTACACGCCGATACAGCTCGCTACAATCGCCTGTGTAGCCACCTGTTTCAGGGCAGTGCTCGGAAACAGATGTATCTGTTGCCGGCTGTCACGTCCCGTCTTCACACGCCGCTACTACGGGCTATATTGACGCTACAAGCTACATTTGTAGCCTGTAGCGGATTGTATCCATCCTCCAGTAGCGGCGTGTAAAGGTACCCAAAGTCCTCCATGTATCTCAATGGCCAGTGAGGCGCTTCTCTCATTGTACTCATGACAGTAGCAACATTAACCCCTTACATTCCGTTTTATCTGTAATTTCTATAACACAGTGTGTAGTTGTACTGCCACTGCGAAGTTAACCCCTGATATACCATTTCTGCCTTAACTCCATACTTTGTAGTCTCTATTACTACTGCCAGTTGGAACATTAACCCCTTATATTCCATTATTGTTATTTCTATTACACAGTGTATAGTTGTAATGACACTGTGAAATTAACCCATTATATACCAGTTCAGCATTAACTGCATATTTGGTAGTGTTTATAACTACTGCCACTGGTACATTAACCCCTTGAACACCATTTTGGATATAATTTACAGTGCACTCCTTCAATAACATTTTTGATATCATTATAAGTTCCTACTCTGTTATAGTCCTGTTAGTCGGACATTAACTCTTTCTACACCTCCACTATATTGCTATCCTCACAGTTCTGCCTACATCGGCTACTTAGTCATATATCTGGTGTTTAAGTCTATTATTTAAAACTCTTAAAAAAATTATATACAGATTCTAGACTCCTGATTCTTTAGAATCGGGCTCACAGCTAGTCTATTATATAATTGTCTAAGGGTTTATTGTGTCTGTCGCCAAAATCACGCGCCAGACACAGGTCGCTCATTGGCGCCCCCCCGCCGCCACCATCCTGACCCCCCCCCCCGCCGGCTCCATCCTGTCCCCCCCTGCCACCATTCTGCCCCCCCCCCCGCCGGCACAGTCCTGCCCCCCGCGCTGGCTCCATCCTGCCCCCCCCCCGCTGCCATCATCCTGCCCCCCCACCGGCTCCATCCTGCCCCCCCCCGTCGGCTCCATCCTGCCCCCCGCCGCGCTCCTTCCTTCCCACCCCCGTTGTCTCCATCCTGCCCCCCCCCCCCACTGGCTCCTTCCTCCCCCCCCCACCATCCTGCCACCATCCTGCCCCCCCGCCGGTACCATCCTTCCCCCCCTGCCGGCACCATCCTGCCCCCGCCAGCTCCATCCTGCCCCTCCGGCTCCATCCTGCCCCGCTCACTCCATCCTGCCCCCGCCGGCTCCATCCTGCCCCTGCCGGCTCCATCCTGCCCCGCCGGCTCCATTCTGCCCCCGCCGGCTTTATTCTGCCCCCACCAGCTCCATCCTGCCCCGCTGGCTCCTTCCTGCCCTGCTGGCTCCATCCTGCCCCGCTCGCCACCATCCTAATCCCCCGCCACCATTCTGCTCCCCCGCCACCATCCTGCTCCCCCGCCACAATCCTGCCCCGCCGGCTCCATCCTGCCCCGCTCACTCCATCCTGCCCCTCTGCCACCATCCTGCCCCGCTCGCTCCATCCAGCCCCCCCGCCACTCCTGCCCTGCTCGCTCCTCCTTCCCCCCCCTGGCCCATCCGCCCCCCGCCGGCTCCATCCTGCCCCCCCACCATCCTGCCCCCTGCCGGCTCCATCCTGCTCCCGCCACTCCATCTGCCCCCGCCACCATCCACGTCGCTCCATCCTGCCCGCCACTCCATCCTGCCCCCCACGCTCCATCCTCCCACCCCTCCCATCCTGCCCCCCCGCCACCATCCTGCCCCGCTCGCGCCCACATCCTGCACCCGCACATCTGCTCCCATCCTGCCCTCGCCACCTCCATCCTGCCTCACTCCCCGCCACCCATCCTGCGCTTCCGCTCCAGCTCCTCCATCCTGCCCCCGCTCCCACCCCACCATCCTGCCCCTCCGCTCCATCCTGCCCCCCCACTCCCGCCACCATCCTGCTCCTCGCTCCATCCTGCCTCCGCTCACCATCCTGCCCCGCCCCACCATCCTGCCCGCCGCTCCATCTGCCCGCCGCCACCATCCTTCCCCGCCACCATCCATCCTGCCCCCCCCCCCCCATCTGCCCCCACCATCCTATCCTGCCCCGCCACCCTAATCCCCGCCCTCCTCTGCCCGCCTCCACCATCTGCCCCCACTCCATCTGCCCCCCCCATCCCTGGCCCTCCCGCCCCACCATCCTGCACCATCTGCTGCCGCCCATTCTGCCCCCGCCTGCGCTCCATCCTGCCACTCCTGCCCCATCGTGCTCCTCCATCCTGCCCTCCGCTCCATCCTCTGCTCCAGCCGCACATCTGCCCCACTCCATCTGCCCGCCGCACCATCCTGCCCCGCTCACCCATCCTGCCCCCCCCCTCCGGCCCATCCTACCCCGCGCACTAATCCGCCCTCGCCCTCTGCCCCGCTCGCTCCATCTGCCCCTGCTCCATCCTGCCCTGCTCCATTCTGCCCCCCGGCTCCATTCTGCCCCGTTGGCTCCATCCTGCCCCGCTCGCCCCATCCTACTCCCCGCCCACCTGCCCACCCGCCCGATCCTGATCCCCCGCCACAATCCTGCCTCGCCAGCTCCATTCTGCCCCGCCGCTCCATCCTGCCCCCCTGCCACCATCCTGCCCCGCTCGCTCCATCCAGGCCCCCCACCACCATCCTGCCTGCTCGCTCCATCCTGCCCTGCTCGCTCCATCCTGCCCCGCTCGCTCCATCCTGCTCCGCCACCATCCTGCCCAGCTCGCTCCATCCTGCCCGCTCTCCACCTGCCTGCCCCCCCGCCACCATCCACTCCTCGGCTCCATCCTTCCCCGCTCCACCATCTGCCCCGCTGGCCCCATCCTGCCCCCTGCCACCATCCTGCCCCGCTCGCTCCATCCAGGCCCCCGCCACCATCCTGCCCCTCGCTCCATCCTGCCCGCTCGCCACCATACTGCCCCGCTCGCTCCATCCTGCCCGCTGCTCCATCTGCCGCCGCCACCATCCTGCCCCCGCCACCATCTGCCCCACTCGCTCCATCCTGCCCGCTCGCCACCATCCTGCCCCGCTCGCTTCATCCTGCCCCCTCGCTCATCCTGCCCCTCACATCCTGCCCCCCGCCACGCCATCCTGCCCCCTCGCTCCATCTGCCCCGCTCGCACCATCCTGCCCTCCCCCATCCTGCCCCCCCTGCCACCATCTACTCCCCGCCCATCGTGCTCCCCACCACATCCTGCCCCGCCGGCACCATCTTGCCCGCTCGCTCATCTGCCCCACTCGCCACCATCCTACTCCCCCGCCACCATCATGCTCCGCCACCATCCAGCTCTCCGGCTCCATCCTGCCTTCGGCTCCATCCTGCCACGTCTCCATCCTGCCCCGCCGCCACCATCCTGCCCCCTCGCTCCATCCTGCCCCGCTCGCCACCATCCTGCCCCCAGCCACCATCCTGCTCCCCCGCACATCCTGCTCCCCCGCCAATCCTGTCCCCCCCACAATCCTGCTCCGCCGACTCCATTCTGCCCCGCCGCTCCATCCTGCCCCGCTCGCTCCATCCAGCCCCCCCGCCACCATCCTGCCCTGCTCGCTCCATCCTGCCCTGCTCGCTCCATCCTGCCCCGCTCGCTCCAACCTGCCCTGCTCACGGCATCCTGCCCCCGCCACCATCCTGCACCGCTCGCTCCATCCTGCCCCGCTCTCCACCATCCTGCCCCCCCGCCCCATCCTGCCCTCAGGCTCCATCCTCCCGCTCCCACCATCCTGCCCCGCCTGCACCATCCTGCCCCGCTAGCTCCATCCTGCCCCTGCTCGCCTCCATCCTGCCCCCGCCACCATCCTGCCTCCCCGCCACCATCCCCCTGCTCCCCACTCTGCTCCATCCTGCCCCGCTCGCCACCATCCTGCCCTCACCCCATCCTGCCCCCCTGCCACCATCCTATGCCCCCGCCACCATCCGTGCTCCACTCCCCCGCCACCACCCATCCTCCTCCGGCTCCATCCTGCTCCTCCGGCTCCATCCTGCCCCCGCTCCCCCCATCCTGCCCCGCCGGCTCCATCCTGCCGCCGCCGCCACAATCCTGCTCCGCCAGCTCCATTCTGCCCCGCCGCTCCATCCTGCCCCCCTGCCACCATCCTGCCCGCTCGCGTCCATCCATGCCCCCCTGCCACCATCCTGCCCCTGCTCGCTCCATCCTGCCCCGCTCGCCATCCATACTGCCCCGCCTCGCTCCATCCTGCCCCCGCTCTCGCCCATCCTGCCTGCCGCCCCCATCCTGCCCCCCGCCACCATCCTGCCCCACTCGCTCCATCCTGCCTCCTGCTCCGCCACCATCCTGCCCCCCCGCTCGCGTCCATCCTGCCCCGCTCGCTCCATCCTGCCCCCTCCACCATCCTGCCCCCCCGCCACCGCCGCCACCATCCTGCCCCACTCGCTCCATCCTGCCCCGCTCGCCACCATCCCTGCCCTCACCCCATCCTGCCCCCCCTGCCACCATCCTACTCCCCCCCCGCCACCATCGTGCTCCCCCCCACCTTCCTGCCCCGCCGGCACCATCTTGCCCCGCTCGCTCCATCCTGCCCCCTCGCCACCATCCTACTGCCCCCGCCACCATCATGCTCCCCGCCACCGCATCATCCAGCTCCTCCGGCTCCATCCTGCCTCCTTCGGCTCCATCCTGCCCACCGTCTCCATCCTGCCCCCGCCGCCACCATCCTGCCCCGCTCGCTCCATCCTGCCCCGCTCGCCACCATCCTGCCCCCAGCCACCATCCTGCTCCCCCCGCCACCATCCTGCTCCCCCGCCACATCCTGCTCCGCCGACTCCATTCTGCCCCGCCGCTCCATTCTGCCCCGCTCGCTCCATCCAGCCCCCCCGCCACCATCCTGCCCTGCTCGCTCCATCCTGCCCTGCTCGCTCCATCCTGCCCCGCTCGCTCCAACCTGCCCCGCTCACGGCATCCTGCCCCCCCGCCACCATCCTGCACCGCTCGCTCCATCCTGCCCCGTCTCTCCACCATCCTGCCCCCCCCGCCACCATCCTGCTCCTCAGGCTCCATCCTTCCCCGCTCCCACCATCCTGCCCCGCCGGCACCATCCTGCCCCGCTAGCTCGATCCTGCCCTGCTCGCCCTCCATCCTACTCCCCCGCCACCATACTGCTCCTCCGACTCCATCCTGCTCCTCTGGCTCCATCCTGCCCCGCTCCCACCATCCTGCCCCACTCACTCCATCCTGCCCCGCCTCGCCACCATCATGCCCCCCAGCCACCATCCTGCTCCCCCGCCACCATCCTGCTCCCCCGCCACAATCCTGCTCCGCCGCTCCATTTCTGCCAAGCTCGCCCCATCCAGCCCCCTGCCACCATCCTGCCCAGCTCGCTCCATCCTGCCCAGCTCGCTCCATCCTGCCCAGCTCGCTCCATCCTGCCCCGCTCGCTCCATCCTGCCTCCGCCACCATCCTTGCCCGCCCCCGCCACCATCCTGCCCCCTCGCTCCATCCTGCCCTCCCCCCATTCTGCCCCCTGCCACCATCCTGCTCCTCTAGCTCCATCCTGCCCTGGTTGCTCCATCCTGCCCCGCTCGCCACCATCCTGCAAAGCTCGCTCCATCCTGCCCAGCTGCCGCCCCCACCTGCCCCCCCCGCCACCTCCTGCCCCTCGCTCCATCCTGCCCCTCGCTCCATCCTGCCGCTCGCCCATCCGCCCCCGCCACCATCCTGCCCTGCTCGCCCATCCTGCCCGCTGCCCATCCTACTCCCCCCTGCCAGTGCTCCCTCCCCCACTGCCCGCCCATCCTGCCCCCGCCCCATCCTCCCCTCGCCACTACTGCCCCCCCCCATCTGCCCCCATGCCCACCATCCTCCCGCTCCATCCTCCCGCCCATCCCCCACCGCTCCATCCTGCCCAGCCGCCCATCCGCTCCCCATCTCTCGCCACCCCATGCCCCACATCTGCCCCGCCCATCCTGCTCCGCTCATCCTGCCCTCGCATCTCCTGCCGCTCGCCCATCCGCCCCGCCACATCCTGCCACTCGCTCCATCCTGCCGTCGCTCCATCCTGCCTGCTCCACTCCCCATCTGCCCGCCACCACCTGTGCTCTCCCCCATCTGCCCCCTGCCACATCCTGCTCCTCGCTCCATCCTCCCGTCCCCCATCCTGCCCCGCCGCACCATCCTGCCCGCTGCTCCATCCTGCCGCTCGCCCATCCTGCCCCCCCCATCTGCCCTCGCTCCATCCTGCCCTCGCTCCATCCTGCCCCTCCCACCATCCTGCCCCCGCCACCATCCTGCTCCCGGCTCATCCTGCCGCTCGCTCCATCCTGCCCCTCGCCCATCCTGCCCCTCGCTCCATCCTGCCCAGCTCGCACCATCCTCCTGCCCCGCCGCCTCCATCCTGCCCCGCCGCTCCATCCTGCCCGCTCGCTCCATCCTGCCCCGCTCGCTCCATCCTGCCTCCGCACCATCTGCCCCCGCCACCATCCTGCCCCTCGCTCCATCCTGCCCTCCCCCTTCTGCCCCGCCACCATCTGCTCCTTGCTCATCCTGCCCGTCGCTCCATCCTCCCCTCCGCCCCCATCCCCCGCTGCACCATCCTGCCGCTCGCCCATCCTGCCCGCTCGCTCCATCCTGCCCCATCTCCCCATCTGCCGCGACTCGCCCTATCCCTCCCCCATTCTGCCCCCCCGCCACCATCCTGCCCTCTGGCTCCATCCTGCCCTGCTCGCTCCATCCTGCCCGCTCGCCACCATCCTGCCAGCTCGCTCCATCCTGCCGCTCGCCCCATCCTGCCCAGCTCGCCCATCCTGCCCAGCTCGCTCCATCCTGCCCTCGTCTCTGCCTCCCATCCTGCCCGCCCTCGCCCAATCCTGCCCCTCGCTCATCTGCCTCCCCCCGCCTGCCACCATCCTGCTCTCTGGCTCCATCCTGCCCTGGTCCTCCATCCTGCCCGCTCGCCACCATTCTGCCAGCCGCTCCATCCTGCCCAGCTCCCCATCTGCCCAGCTCGCTCCATCTGCCCAGCTCGCTCCATCCTGCCCGCTCCTCCATCCTGCCCCGCCACCATCCTGCCCCCCGCACCATCCTGCCCCGCTCCTCCATCCTGCCTCCCCACATTCTGCCCCGCCCCACTCCTGCTCCTCTGGCTCCATCCTGCCCTGCTCGCTCCATCCTGCCCCCCTCGCCACCATCCTCCCAGCTCGCTCCATCCTGCCCCGCTCCCACCATCCTGCCCAGCTCGCTCCATCCTGCCCAGCTCGCTCCATCCTGCCCGCTCGCTCCATCTGCCCCCACATCCTGCCCCCGCCACCATCCTGCCCCTCGCTCCATCCTGCCCTCCCCCATCTGCCCCTCCACCATCCTGCCCTCGCTCCATCCTGCCTGTCGCTCCATCCTGCCCGTCGCCCATCCGCCGCGCTCCGTCCTGCCCTCCCACCGCCATTGCCGCTCGCTCCATCCTGCCCTCCCACATTCTGCCCCCCCCGCCACCATCCTGCTCCTCGGCTCATCCTGCCCTTGCTCGCCGCCCATCCTGCCAGCTGCCATCGCGATCGCCATCCTGCCCAGCTCGCTCCATCCTGCCCCTGCTCCATCCTGCCAGCTCGCTCCATCCTGCCCCTCCACCATCTGCCCCGCCCTCCACCATCCTCGCTCGTCATCTGCCCGCCCATCTGCCCTTGCCACCATCTCCACCTGCCATCCTGCTCACCCCATCCTGGACCCTGCTGCGCTCCATTCCTGCCACGCTCGCACCATCCTGCCAGCTGCTCCATCCCTGCTCGTCCATCTGCCTCCCCACCACTGCTCCCCGCCATCCTGCCGTCTCCATCCTGCCTCCCACATCTGCCCCCCCGCCACCATCCTGCTCCTCTGCTCCATCCTGCCCGCTCGCTCCATCTGCCCTGTCGCCACCATTCCAGCTCGCTATCTGCCCTCGCCACCATGCCGCTGCTCCATCCTGCCCAGCTGCTCCATCTGCCGTCGTCATCTGCCCCCCACATTCTGCCCTCCCCCCCACCATCCTGGCCTCCATCTGCTCCATGCTGCCCTGCCCGCTCCATGCCTGCATCTCCGCTCGCCAATCCTGCCCCTGCTCCATCCTGCCACTCGCCACATCTGCCAGCTCCCTCCATCCTGCCCCAGCTCGCTCCATCCTGCCAGTCGCTCCATCTGCCCCGCTCGCTCATCCTGCCCCGCTCCCATCCTGCCCCCGCCACCATCCTGCCCCTCGCTCATTCTGCCTCCCCCATTCTGCCCCCGCCACCATCCTGCTCCTCGGCTCCATCCTGCCTGTCTCATCCTTCCGCTCGCCACCATCTGCCGCTCGCTCCATCCTGCTGCTCGCACCATCCTGCAGCCGTCATCCTGCCCACTCACTCCATCTGCCCGCTCGCTCATCTGCCTCCCACATCCTGCCCCCCGCCACCATCCTGTTCCTCGCCCATCCTGCCTGCTCCCATCTGCCCCCGCCACCATCCTGCCCTCGCTCATCCTGCCTGTCGCTCCATCTCCCTCGCCACCATCCACTGCCTCCATCCTGCCCGCTCGCTCACATCCTGCCCCCCTCGCTGCATCCTGCTCCCCCCGCACCATCCTGCCGCTGCTCATTGCCATCACATTTTGCCCCGCGACATCTGCCCAGGCTCCATCCTCCGTCGGCATCCTGGCCCGCCGGCTCATCTGCACCGCTCGCTCCACCTGTGTCGCCTCCATCGCTGCCCTGCTCTCTACTTGTCTTGAGCTATCCTGCCTACCTGGCTCATCCTGACCGTACTGCCACCATCCGCCACCCATCCATCCTGCCCCGCTGCAATATGCCTTCCATCCGCCCCTCCCATCCTGCCCTCCTCCATCTCCCCACACATCCTGCCCGCCACATCTGCTGACATCTGCTCACCCCATCTGCCGCGCATTGCCAGTACCCATCGCCGCTCGCTCCATGCGTCGACACGTCCTGCTCCCAGCCACTGCTGCCCCGTCCATCCATCTGCTCACTTATGCCCCCGCCATCCTGCTCCTGCTCATACTGCATGCTCGCCCATCCTGCGTGCACATCTCCCGTACCGCCACTCCTCCACCATCCTGCAGCTCGCTCCATACCTGCACATGACTGTAATCTGCCCTAGCCGCTCATCTGCTACGCCACATCCTGTGCTGCTCATGAACTAATGTACCGCCATATCTATGTGCTCCCATTACATGTACCGTTGTACCACCATATACCATAGCGCTGCTATCCATGTTGTAATGCTACCACCATATACCATACGCTGATTATATCTATTATATATATAATATAAGCTGATGTGTGCATGTGTGTATGTGTGTGTGTATATCCGGGATTGGCATCTACACCGTCGCAACTATAGCCACAAAATTTTGCACAGTCACACGTCTCGACCCCGGGAGCGTCATAGGCTATGTTGTGAGGCGAAATTTTAACCCTGCGCATTCCAGTTCACCAAACAATTTTGGCCCTATCTACATAATGGGGAAAAAGTGAATGGAAAAATACTGGAGGAAAATCGACAGCTGTCAGCTATAGAGACAAATTTTTGCACAGTCACACGTCTGGACCCTGAGAGCGTCATAGGCTATGTTGTGAGGCGAAATTTTAACCCCGCGCGTTCCAGTTCACCAAACAATTTTGGCCCTGTCTACATAATGGGGAAAAAGTGAAAGGAAACGTGTGGGAGGAAAATCGACAGCTGCCAGCTACAGCTACAAAAATTTGCACAGTCACACGTCTGGACCCCGGGAGCGTCATAGTCTATGTTGTGATGCGAAATTTTAACCCTGCGCGTTCCAGTTCACCAAAAAATTTTGCTCCTATCTACATAATGGGGAAAAAGTGAATGGAAATGAGTTGGAGGAAAATCGACAGATGTCAGCTATAGAGACAAAATTTTGCACAGTCCTACGTCTGGACCATGGGAGCATCACAGGCTATGTTGTGAGGCGACATTTTAACCCCGCGCATTCCAATTCACCAACCAATTTTGCCCCTATCTACATAATGGGGAAAAAGTGAATGGAAAAATACTGGAGGAAAATCGACAGCTGTCAGCTATAGAGACAAATTTTTGCACAGTCACACGTCTGGACCCTGAGAGCGTCATAGGCTATGTTGTGAGGCGAAATTTTAACCCCGCGCGTTCCAGTTCACCAAACAATTTTGGCCCTGTCTACATAATGGGGAAAAAGTGAAAGGAAACGTGTGGGAGGAAAATCGACAGCTGCCAGCTACAGCTACAAAAATTTGCACAGTCACACGTCTGGACCCCGGGAGCGTCATAGTCTATGTTGTGATGCGAAATTTTAACCCTGCGCGTTCCAGTTCACCAAAAAATTTTGCTCCTATCTACATAATGGGGAAAAAGTGAATGGAAATGAGTTGGAGGAAAATCGACAGATGTCAGCTATAGAGACAAAATTTTGCACAGTCCTACGTCTGGACCGTGGGAGCATCACAGGCTATGTTGTGAGGCGACATTTTAACCCCGCGCATTCCAATTCACCAACCAATTTTGCCCCTATCTACATAATGGGGAAAAAGTGAATGAGAGGGGCTTAATGATAGCGCCAAAGACTAACAGCACATACCAGCATATAGTCACTAAGGTGGGGCCCCAACATGAGATATTCACCACGCACGGGGACATGTATACACAACACACACAAAGAGTAACAGCAAGTGTATAGTCACTAAGGTGCAGCCCCAACATTGGATACTCACCACGCACCCGAACAAACACACACACACACCACAAAGAGACACACACAACACAGAGACACACACCCCCAAGGGGACACACACACACTCTATAGCGACACATGCACTCACCCCACAGGGACACACACACCACAATGAGACACACACCACACAGACCCCCCACACAGGGACACACACACATAGCCACCCTATATGGACACATGCACTCACCCCACAGGGACACACACACCACAAAGAGACACACACACACCACACAGACCCCCCCACAGGGACACACACACATACACACCCTATAGGGACACATGTACTCACCCCTCAGGGACACACACCACAAAGAGACACACACACCCCACACAGACACCCCCCCCCCACAGGGACACACATATACACACCCTATAGGGACACATGCACTCACCCCACAGGGACACACACCACAAAGAGACACACACAACACAGATACACACACACCACACAGACCCCCCTCCACAGGGACACACACACATACACACCTTATAGGGACACATGCACTCACCCCACAGGGACACACACACACACACCACAAAGACGCACACAACAGAGACACACACCACACAGACCCCCCCCACAGGGACACACACATACACACCCCAGGGACACACACACCACACACACAGACACAGATGTGCACAAATCACCTCACACAACTCGCCTCATTCGTGTGCTATCTTTATTTTCCAAACATAAACATCTGATTAAAAACAGCCAATGTGCAACACATGTGCCATATAGGGAATTAAGGCAGATGTCAGTCACATGAGCTGTCTATTATGTGTATGTGTGAGGTAACATATACTGCCCGGCCAGGGGGAGGGTTTACTGTTGGCTGGAGATTTATTAGGCTGCCTATAGCAATCAATCACAGCTCAGCTTCTATTTTCCTACAGGTCATTAATATGACATATTCAAATTCACACACACACCACAAAGAGACACACACAACACAAGAACACCCCACCAAGGGGGGACACACACACCCTATAGTGACACATGCACTCACCCCACAGGGACACACACACCACAAAGAGACACACACAACACAGACACACACACCACACAGACCCCCCCCCACAGGGACACACACACATAGGCACCCTATAGGTACACATGCACTCACCACACAGGGACACACACTCACCACACAGACCCCCCACAGGGACACACACATACACACCCTATAGGGACACATGCACTCACCCCACAGGGACACACACGCCACAAAGAGACACACACAACACAGAGAGATACACACCTCACACAGACGCCCCCCCCCACAGGGACACACACACATACACACCCTATAGGGACACATGCACTCACCCCACAGGGACACACACACACACACCACAAAGAGCCACACACAACACAGATACACACACCACACAGATCCCCCCCCCACAGGGACACATACACATACACACCCCACAGGGACACATGCACTCACCCCACAGGGACACACACACCACAAAGAGACACACACCACACACACACCCCCAAAGGGACACACACACATACACACCCTATAGGGACACATGCACTCACCCCACAGGGACACACACACCACAAAGAGACACACACCACACACACACCCCCACAGGGACACACACATATACACACCCTATAGGGACACATGAACTCACCCCACAGGGACACACAAATACACACACCTCAGGTACACACACACCACACAGACACAGATGTGCACAAATCACCTCACATAACTCGCCTCATACGTGTGCTATCTTTAATTTCCAAACATAACCATCTGATTAAAAATAGCCAATGTGCAACACATGTGCCATATGGGAATTAAGGCAGATGTCAGTCACATGAGCTGTCTTTTATGTGTATGTGTGAGGTAACATATACTGCCCGGCCAGGGGGAGGGTTTACTGTTGGCTGGAGATTTATTAGGCTGCCTATAGCAATCAATCACAGCTCAGCTTCTATTTTCCTACAGGTCATTAATATGACATATTCAAATTCACACACACACCACAAAGAGACACACACAACACAGAGACACCCCCACCAAGGGGGGACACACACACCCTATAGTGACACATGCACTCACCCCACAGGGACACACACACCACAAAGAGACACACACAACACAGACACACACACCACACAGACCCCCCCCCCCACAGGGACACACACACATAGGCACCCTATAGGTACACATGCACTCACCACACAGGGACACACACTCACCACACAGACCCCCCACAGGGACACACACATACACACCCTATAGGGACACATGCACTCACCCCACAGGGACACACACGCCACAAAGAGACACACACAACACAGAGAGATACACACCTCACACAGACGCCCCCCCCACAGGGACACACACACATACACACCCTATAGGGACACATGCACTCACCCCACAGGGACACACACACACACCACAAAGAGCCACACACAACACAGATACACACACCACACAGATCCCCCCCCCACAGGGACACACACACATACACACCCCACAGGGACACATGCACTCACCCCACAGGGACACACACACCACAAAGAGACACACACCACACACACACCCCCAAAGGGACACACACACATACACACCCTATAGGGACACATGCACTCACCCACAGGGACACACACACCACAAAGAGACACACACCACACACACACCCCCACAGGGACACACACACATACACACCCTATAGGGACACATGCACACACCCCACAGGGACACACAAATACACACACCTCAGGTACACACACACCACACAGACACAGATGTGCACAAATCACCTCACATAACTCGCCTCATACGTGTGCTATCTTTAATTTCCAAACATAACCATCTGATTAAAAATAGCCAATGTGCAACACATGTGCCATATAGGGAATTAAGGCAGATGTCAGTCACATGAGCTGTCTTTTATGTGTATGTGTGAGGTAACATATACTGCCCGGCCAGGGGGAGGGTTTACTGTTGGCTGGAGATTTATTAGGCTACCTATAGCAATCAATCACAGCTCAGCTTCTATTTTCCTACAGGTCATTAATATGACATATTCAAATTCACACACACACCACAAAGAGACACACACAACACAGAGACACCCCCCACCAAGGGGACACACACACACCCTATAGTGACACATGCACTCACCCCACAGGGACCACACACACCGCAAAGAGACACACACAACACAGACACACACACCACACAGACCCCCCCCCACAGGGACACACACACATAGGCACCCTAAAGGTACACATGCACTCACCCCACAGGGACACACACCACACAGACCCCCCACAGGGACACACACATACACACCCTATAGGGACACATGCACTCACCCCACAGGGACACACACACCACAAAGAGACACACACAACACAGAGAGACACACCACCCCACACAGACCCCCCCCCCCCACAGGGACACACACACATACACACCCTATAGGGACACATGCACTCACCCCACAGGGACACACACACACACCACAAAGAGCCACACACAACACAGATACACACACCACACAGATCCCCCCCCCACAGGGACACATACACATACACACCCCACAGGGACACATGCACTCACCCCACAGGGACACACACACCACAAAGAGACACACACCACACACACACCCCCAAAGGGACACACACACATACACACCCTATAGGGACACATGCACTCACCCCACAGGGACACACACACCACAAAGAGACACACACCACACACACACCCCCACAGGGACACACACATATACACACCCTATAGGGACACATGAACTCACCCCACAGGGACACACAAATACACACACCTCAGGTACACACACACCACACACAGACACAGATGTGCACAAATCACCTCACATAACTCGCCTCATACGTGTGCTATCTTTAATTTCCAAACATAACCATCTGATTAAAAATAGCCAATGTGCAACACATGTGCCATATAGGGAATTAAGGCAGATGTCAGTCACATGAGCTGTCTTTTATGTGTATGTGTGAGGTAACATATACTGCCCGGCCAGGGGGAGGGTTTACTGTTGGCTGGAGATTTATTAGGCTGCCTATAGCAATCAATCACAGCTCAGCTTCTATTTTCCTACAGGTCATTAATATGACATATTCAAATTCACACACACACCACAAAGAGACACACACAACACAGAGACACCCCCACCAAGGGGGACACACACACCCTATAGTGACACATGCACTCACCCCACAGGGACACACACACCACAAAGAGACACACACAACACAGACACACACACCACACAGACCCCCCCCCCCACAGGGACACACACACATAGGCACCCTATAGGTACACATGCACTCACCACACAGGGACACACACTCACCACACAGACCCCCACAGGGACACACACATACACACCCTATAGGGACACATGCACTCACCCCACAGGGACACACACGCCACAAAGAGACACACACAACACAGAGAGATACACACCTCACACAGACGCCCCCCCCACAGGGACACACACACATACACACCCTATAGGGACACATGCACTCACCCCACAGGGACACACACACACACCACAAAGAGCCACACACAACACAGATACACACACCACACAGATCCCCCCCCCACAGGGACACACACACATACACACCCCACAGGGACACATGCACTCACCCCACAGGGACACACACACCACAAAGAGACACACACCACAACACACCCCCAAAGGGACACACACACATACACACCCTATAGGGACACATGCACTCACCCCACAGGGACACACACACCACAAAGAGACACACACCACACACACACCCCCACAGGGACACACACACATACACACCCTATAGGGACACATGCACACACCCCACAGGGACACACAAATACACACACCTCAGGTACACACACACCACACAGACACAGATGTGCACAAATCACCTCACATAACTCGCCTCATACGTGTGCTATCTTTAATTTCCAAACATAACCATCTGATTAAAAATAGCCAATGTGCAACACATGTGCCATATAGGGAATTAAGGCAGATGTCAGTCACATGAGCTGTCTTTTATGTGTATGTGTGAGGTAACATATACTGCCCGGCCAGGGGGAGGGTTTACTGTTGGCTGGAGATTTATTAGGCTACCTATAGCAATCAATCACAGCTCAGCTTCTATTTTCCTACAGGTCATTAATATGACATATTCAAATTCACACACACACCACAAAGAGACACACACAACACAGAGACACCCCCACCAAGGGGACACACACACCCTATAGTGACACATGCACTCACCCCACAGGGACACACAACACCACAAAGAGACACACACAACACAGACACACACACCACACAGACCCCCCCCCACAGGGACACACACACATAGGCACCCTATAGGTACACATGCACTCACCCCACAGGGACACACACACACCACACAGACCCCCCACAGGGACACACACATACACACCCTATAGGGACACATGCACTCACCCCACAGGGAACACACACACACCACAAAGAGCACACACACAACACAGAGACACACACCCACACAGACCCCCCCCCCCCACAGGGACACACACACATACACACCCTAAGGGACACATGCACTCACCCCACAGGGACACACACACACACCACAAAGAGCACACACAACACAGATACACACACCACACAGATCCCCCCCAAGGGACACACACACATACACACCCCACAGGGACACATGCACTCACCCCACAGGGACACACACACACCACAAAGAGACACACACCACACACACCCCCCCAAGGGACACACACACATACACACCCTATAGGGACACATCACTCACCCCACAGGACACACACACCACAAAGAGACACACCCACAACACCCCCCACAGGGACACACACACATACACACCCTATAGGACACATGACTCACCCACAGGACACACAAATACACACACCTCAGGTACACACACACCCACAGACACAGATGTGCACAAATCACCTCACATAACTCGCCTCATACGTGTGCTATCTTTAATTTCCAAACATAACCATCTGATTAAAAATAGCCAATGTGCAACACATGTGCCATATAGGGAATTAAGGCAGATGTCAGTCACATGAGCTGTCTTTTATGTGTATGTGTGAGGTAACATATACTGCCCGGCCAGGGGGAGGGTTTACTGTTGGCTGGAGATTTATTAGGCTGCCTATAGCAATCAATCACAGCTCAGCTTCTATTTTCCTACAGGTCATTAATATGACATATTCAAATTCACACACACACCACAAAGAGACACACACAACACAGAGACACACCCCCAAGGGGAACCACACCTATATGACACATGCACCACCCCACAGTGGACACACCACCACAAAGAACACACACAACACAGACACACACACACACAACCCCCCACAGGACAACACACAGGCACCAAGACACATGACACACACCACACAGACACACACCACCACACAACCCCCCACAGGGACACACACACATAGCACACCCTATAGGTACACATGCACTCACCCCACAGGGACACACACCACAAGAACACACACAAGAGACCCCCACACAGACACAGGGACACACACATACACACCCTATAGGGACACATGCACTCACCCCACAGGGACACACACACACACCACAAAGAGCCACACACAACACAGATACACACACCACACAGACCCCCCCCCCCACAGGGACACACACACATACACACCCCACAGGGACACATGCACTCACCCCACAGGGACACACACCACACCACAAAGAGACACACACCACACACACCCCCCCCAAAGGGACACACACACATACACACCCTATAGGGACACATGCACTCACCCCACAGGGACACACACACCACAAAGAGACACACACCACACACACACCCCCACAGGGACACACACACATACACACCCTATAGGGACACATGCACTCACCCCACAGGGACACACAAATACACACACCTCAGGTACACACACACCACACAGACACAGATGTGCACAAATCACCTCACATAACTCGCCTCATACGTGTGCTATCTTTAATTTCCAAACATAACCATCTGATTAAAAATAGCCAATGTGCAACACATGTGCCATATAGGGAATTAAGGCAGATGTCAGTCACATGAGCTGTCTTTTATGTGTATGTGTGAGGTAACATATACTGCCCGGCCAGGGGGGGTTTACTGTTGGCTGGAGATTTATTAGGCTGCCTATAGCAATCAATCACAGCTCAGCTTCTATTTTCTTACAGGTCATTAATATGACATATTCAAATTCTAATTTGTTATAGCTAACAGCAGTTATTTATTAACCCGGGCGTAGCTGGGTACTACAGCTAGTATATATATATATATATATATATATATATATATAATATATATAAGGGGCGGAACTAAACTGGTGCAGCTGGTGCAGCCGCAACAGGGCCCCGGCCGGTTAGGCGGCCCCTTCAAGCCTGGAGGGGGGCCCCCAGCCGACCCCCGCAAGCCGCCGCCAGAGGAGAGGAGGGTCAGGCAAGGGAAGCAGAGAGCTTCCTGCTTCCCTTGCCTGATCCAGCCCCTCCTCTCCTCTGCTCCTCCGGTCCCTAGCAGACATCCGGCGCGGCTCCCAGGTAGGAGAGCATCGCGCCTGCGGCTCCCAGTGGCACCCACCCCCCCCCCCCCCTTTCCGGGCCGAGCTGAGCCGAGCCGAGATGGCCAGCAGCACCCCTCCCCCCCCGGGCTGCGCCGACGGCCAGTAGCCCCGCCCCCCCTGTCCTCTCCTGCACCAGGGCCCCCGGGGGTGACGGTCCGCCCCTGTATATATATATAAATGTAGTTCACTCATTTTGACTGAACAAGTTCTGTCAGTCACAGCATGCCAACTACATACATATACCCGGTGTGTTTAGAATCGGGCCACCATCTAGTCCTCAGTAATATAGGTGCAGTATGGGCTGCAGTCAGGATCTGCAAGCAGCCTGTATTCTCTACACTCAACTGTCACATCACAGGGCTCCAACATCATGGCGGCAGCTCGACATCTTACACTAGAGTATGGGAGCAAGTCAACGTCCGCCTGTGACGACACATCCGGTTTGCCGTTTCAGTGGCGTTTTCCAGTGTCGGGTTATTAGCCATAAATAAGTGCAGACCCGCTCCGCTTTGTCCCGCTTTCTTGTTCCTGAGGGCGATTGTACCGCGCAGAGTGTGGGCAGCCATGAAGTTAGTCAGGTGAGAGTGTGAGGGCGGAGGATGGCGCCGGATTGGACCTGGCGGGAACAAAGCCGAGGAGAGTCTGCTGGGGCGGCGTATTGACGAGCTGTATGTATCTTTCAGATTTCTAATGAAACTCAGTCATGAAACGGTCACCGTGGAGCTGAAGAATGGCACCCAGGTGCATGGCACCATTACAGGTAGGCAGGACGTGTGGTGTGTGTGGTTTGCTGGCTGCCCGTGTCATCCAGTCCTCTTCATCGATTTCCCCAGTCTGGTGCCCACATGTCCTGCACCCTTCTTACTACTGCTGCCCTCCATCTATTCCAATACCGTTTCTTGGCTGCTTTTCAGTTGTATTGTCCCTGTATATAGAACAGCTGAATATATGTGCTCGCCCTTCCACAAGCGATCCCGCATTCTCCAGCTTACTTTCTGCTCCTAATTTTCCCACGTACCGTATGTTTAGCATCACTCTGACACTGAGCCCACTGAAGTCCAGTGTGTCACCATGTTGGCTTGGTTAGACCAGAAGAATGACTGCAGTGTTGGCACAGGCTGACTTGGAGAAACAAGGTAGTTTTTCTTATTTACAGCACTTGCTGTCTAAGGCTGGCTTCACACTATGGTTTTGTTCCTGTTCATTGGGTCCTGTTTCTTGCAGGATCCAATGAACAGGAGCGGACAGCACCAGACTGGCACCTTCAGATGCCATTTCTGTGTCTGGTCTGGTATGCGGACACAGAAAGAGCAGCGGGGAGCCGAGCCCGCTGTCGGCGTTGTGTAAGGCTACATGCACACGCTGAGTATTGGATGAGTTTTTTTACCTCAGGATTTGTAGCCAAAACCAGGAGTGGATGATTATATACAGAAGTGGTGCAGGTGTTTCTATTAGACATTTCCTCTGATTGCTCCAATCCTGGTTTTGTCTACAAATCCTTATGGTGGGTTTACACACACCAATTTCTGTGTCCAATATCTGAACAGATCTCTGGTTGCAGTGAAATCGTGGAGACATTGCTCCATTTTGTGGCTGTGTACAAATGGAACAGTGTGTCCATGATTTCACTGCAACCAGAGATCTGTTCAGATATTGGACACCGAAATTGGTGTGTGTAAACCCACCATGAGGAAAAAAACTCATCAAATACGAAGTGTGTGCACATGGCCTAATATCACTTTAGCAGTGTATCTATGTACACTACTAAAGTGATATTAAATAAAGGGATGATTAAAAATAATAAATCCTCACCTTCCGGCAACCACGAGTGTCCCATGCTGACTGCAGCTCTCCCGGCCATTCAAGGATCTTGCATGATGTCACTGGTAGGTCTGATGCGGTCATGTGATCGGATTGCCCTGTCCTCCCCGGTGACCTCATGCAAGGTCCTTAAGCTTTGTAGTCAGCGCGGGACACTGTCGCTGGACAGGTGAGAATTAATTTTTTATTTTTAATCTTCGCTTTATTTAATATCACTTTAGCAGTGTATATAGATACACTGTTAAAGTGATATTAGACAATTTTACCATGAGTACAGAGCAGCGCACCTGTTCTGCACATGCTCTGTACCCTGGCACGGCACCAGATCTGGGAAACGATTCTGATGTTTCCCGGATCCGGTGCCACAGGCTCCCATGTTAAGTGTGTCGGACAGGACAGGATTCGTTTCTGTTTTGTTTGTCACCGGAGCCCAAAAACATTGCAGGCCTCGTTTTTGGGACCAGTGAAAAACAGGACAGAAACGAATCCTGCACCGGATTCACAAAACCGGATGGTCAGATAGTGCCAATCCGGCCCCATAGGGATATATGGGGGCCAAAAATGATCCTGTTCTGTTAGTTTCAAAACCAAACAGAACAGAATAGTAAAAAACGTAGTGTGAAGCCAGCCTAATGTATTTCTTATTTAAGGCTTTAGATTACTGATGGAATAATGTTATCTGTAATGGTACCTTTTACACGCCGCTACCGAAAGGTAGAAACTGGCAGGTATCGGAGACAATTGTACCTTTCACCTTCAAAACACCGCGAAGTGGCGGCGTGTAATTCAGGTTGTACCTTCCTGTCTTTGGATACCTGTCTTTCAGCCGTGCTGAAAAACAAGCAGGTATAACCCATGTGGTGGTGGTGTGTAATCGTGGCACAGGCACGGTATTTGAGTTACCTGGGGCGTGCTAGAGCGTCATGTATACCATGCCCCTTCAGCTATCATTGGTGGGGACTACTGTGTACCCATTGGCTGTCCCTGCACAGGACGGCATATTTAACGAGCTGACCAGTCACAATACACATTTGCTATGGCGTCATGTATTAGCCAGCCTCCCTGCGCTGGCTGGCCAATCAGGTTATTGCATTGTCCAATCACCGTGCAAGCGTAGCGTAATACACAACTCTGTCACGCCTATGTAGTTACGGCGCACAATATGTACGCCCCTATTCCCTTGTTGTAGCGGCGTGTAAATGAGGGAAGGTGCTCCACGGAAGGTAACCTGTGGCACCTGTCGGCACTTCCGGGGAACGAAAATACCTTCTGTGGAGCACCTTGTGGCGGCGTGTATTTGCGGCATCAGGTACCATTAGCAACCGTTGAAACCATGCACGTGCGGTGCCTACCTGTTGCTACCCGCGGTGGCGGCGTGTAAAGGTACTATAATGTGTTTAGGGAGCATTAATCCGGTAAACAAGCATTTTACAGGAAAACTATTGCCATTATTAGGCCTGTATAAACTGGCTGCCAATCACCTTCCAAATTAGCAAAATTATCTGGTGAAATTACCTGTAAGCTTGCTTAAAAATCATCGTTCTTGGCACCACATCATTTTCTGTGAACAGGACATGTGTTCCCAGGATTATTATTATTTATTTATATTAAGACATTATATGCACAAATATTAATGTTGTTACCATAGTTTTATAGGACATGAAATCATTGAAACAGGCTATTAAGTAACCACTGAACATTTATTTTTCTCCTTCGCCTCATTGGGGGACACAGGACCGAGTGTTATGCTGCTGTCCACTAGGAGGCGACGCTAAGCAATCTGCAAAAGAGTAACAGTGGCTCCTCCTCTGCAGTATACACCCCTGGGGTAGGCACTGCCTCCTCAGTTTTTTGCTTGGTGTCGAAGGAGGCACACGACCATTTTTACTCTCTATTTTTTTTTCTCATATTTTTTCTTCCAATGAAGAAAAGTGGGTCCGGCGTGGCCCCTGGCATGCTCCCTCCTCGGCCACCCACTGTTGGGGCGCTGGGTTGAGGCTGAGAATCCATACATATGCCGTACTCCTTTCTCGGCCTCCCACTGTTGGGTTGCTGGGTTAAAGTTGAGACAGCCCAGCATAACACACTCCTTACTCATTCCCTTCGGTCTGAGGTGAAGTAGAAGCGGACGGTCTGCCAGATGACGTCCCCCTAATCACCCCTGGGTGTTTTAGGTAGTGGCACCACAGGTATCAGCAGCCCCTGGCTGCATGGGCTGGAGATTGTATGGCTGCCTGCAGCACAGGCTAGCAGGATATGCAGGAGCCTGCCGCAGACATACAGGTTTCAAGATGCTGAGGCTGCATGGAAGGGGCTCTTGCACCAGCGCAGGCTTCAAGTGCTTATGCACAGCCTGCACAGCTGAGGGGCACATGGGCTTGCAGCTGCATCCACAGGAGCAGCTTGCACACACTGTGGAGCATCCCCCTAATATACTGGCGGTTCCCCCGCCAGTACCTTGCTCTATGCCCCCGGGACCTTCTGTCCCTGTTTTTCTGGGCCCCCCAGCGCCGTTTTCGCGCTTCCGCGCCGGCCCCTCACTATTTCCGGGGGCTTCAACTAATTGAGGCCCCGGCTTGGGCCTAGCGCGGAAGCCGCAACCCCTGCACCGCCCCCGTCCCGCCCCGCCGGATGACGCTGACCGCGCGTCATACTGGGGGCGGAGCGGAGAACGGGCGCGTTTTCCAGCTTGAAGCCCGCCCGTTTAGCTCCGCCCCTTCCTCTTTCTCCTCCACGGACGCCATTAGCCCTGCACGTGGATCCTGCCTCAGCCATCCGGGGGACACAGGATCCAGGCGGCCTGTCACACAGCGGCGCTGGGGCTGGTAAGACCTCTGCAGGGATCTCCTCTGCAGAGGTTCTCTGTCTCCCTCCCTCTCGCTCTCCTCTGTATCCCCCTGCAGCAGGCACTGTTAGCCCACAGTGACCCTATTCAGCCCCTCCACTAAGGGCCCAGGCACCTAGCTGGACAGCTAGACAGTGCCTGATTACACAGGGGACTCCTGGTTACCTTCCATATTTTTCACTAGCCCATACCACAATGTCTGGCAATAGGAGTAAGTAAAGCTCCAAGGCAGCCAGCACTTACTATGCTACCTGCACTATTTGTCAGGCTGACCTCCCTGCAGGATGCACCTCGCCACATTGTGAGAGCTGCACGCAGGCTGCGGATACTGAGACCCCCACTACCCGGGCTTCTAGCAGTGCCCCTGACCCTACCCCCTGCGTGGGCCACGGTCATGTCTCAGAATATGACGCAGTCCATTGACAGATTGTCTGCCACACTGCTGCAGTTTATGCAAGCGCGTTCACCACCTGCATCCGGCGTTCAGGCTTCTCCGTCGCAGCCGGAAGTCTCAGAACCGCGACAGACTGCTGAACCTGCCCCGTCAGCCTCCGACTCTGGCCGTAAGAGACCACCACCATCTCCAGAGTCCCCTGCAGGCTCTGCAGCCTCTGCATCCCAAAGGCGTCAAGATGACGCGCAGGAATCCGGAGGTCTCTGCTCTTCGGGCTCGGAGGATCACTTAGATGAGTCCCTAGATTTAGATACGACCGATACGGTCGCGTTGGTGGAGGATTTGATTACTTCCATCAACCAGGTTCTGGAGGTGTCAGACCCTCCGGCTGATACTCCAGAGCATAAGGTGTCCTTTAAAAGGGCCAGGAGACCACATAAGCATTTCTCGGATCATCCAGAGTTCCAGGAAATCCTCAAAAAACATAGGTTACACCCTGACAAAAGGTTTGGTAACCGTAAGGCTCTGGAAACGCGTTATCCTTTTCTGCCTAAGGTCACCCAGGATTGGACAGATCCGCCATAGGTGGACACTCCTGTTTCTCGTCTCGCTACTAAGACCCTCCTGTCCTTACCGGACAGTTCATCCATAAAGGACACCACTGACCGTCGAGTGGAGCAGATGGCGAAGTCCGTCTTTGAGGCCTCAGGCTCTTCTCTAGGGCCAGCCTTTGCCTCGGTTTGGGCCTTAAAGGCTATTATGACTAGAGCTAATTCTGTACACTCGGCTCTTCGGTCTTTGCAGGTCGATCCAGCCTTGTTAGACCAGGTTGCCCAAATAGCAGTGACCGCCGAATATTCAATGCATGCTGCCTTCGATTCAGCTAACTGTGCCGCGGCTGTGGCTTCCAGCGCCATAACCATCAGGCGAGCCCTCTGGTTGAGAGAGTGGAAAGCAGATGCAGCGTCAAAGTCGCTCACCTGTCTTCCGTACAACGGTGGCCGTTTATTCGGCGAAAAGCTGGATCAATTGATTTCAGATGCCACTGGTGGTAAGAGTACCTCTTCCACAACGTCAGATTAAGCGACCCTTCTCTCGTCGCCAACAAACCCGTTTCCGGTCCTTTCGGAACTCCTTTGGTTGGTCAGTCGCGAAGCCCCCGACGGCGGCCAATAGGTCCCCCCGTAGGGAACGCACCCAGACGACACGCAAGACTGGTGCAAACTGGCAGTCCCATTCCTGCCAGTCCAGATCCAAGGGCTCAAAGCCCAGCAGATTCTCTTCTTCCTGACTCTCCCCCCTTCGGGAGACACTATTCAGGTTGGCAGCCGACTTTCTCGCTTTCGTCAGGTCTGGCTCGCTTCTACCGACGACAAGTGGGTACACACCTTGGTGTCTTCCGGATACACCATAGAATTCACGGCCCATCCTCCAAATCGTTTTTTTCTGTCAATCCCACCTGCTTATTCCCCCCAAAGCTCGCGCCTTCTTTTAGGCGGTCGATTCCCTTATGAAGGCCGGTGTCATCATACCGGTACCGCCAGCCGAACGCTTCCAAGGGTTCTACTCGCCCCATTCTAGATCTGAAACAGTTAAACTCCTTCGTGAAGGTTCGGCATTTCCGTATGGAGTCACTGCGCTCCATCATAGCGTCCATCGACATACAGGACGCTTACCTCCATATCCCGATCGCGACAATTCACCAGCGGTTTCTCCGATTTCGCCATCGACCGGGATCATTTTCAGTTTGTGGCCCTCCCGTTCGGCCTAGCGACGGCTCCCAGGCTGTCATTACCATACTGCACACGAGGAATGGTAGTCCTACCATACCTAGACGATTTGCTCATCAAAGCCCCCTCCTTCAGGGAGTGTCAGCAGAGTGTTTCCATCACGGTGGACACCCTGCGTCGGCTAGGCTGGTTGGTGAATCTGCGGAAGTCATCGCCACTCCCGTCACCATCTCTAACATTCCTCGGGATGCGTTTCAACACCCCCAGAGGTCTGGTCCTGCTCCCTCAGGACAAGGCGAAGGCCCTTCGACAAGGGTCCACAGTCTTCTACGGCCGTGTCCTCATTCGCTTCGGTTCGCCATGAGAGTCTTGGGAAGGATGGTTGCCTCTATGGAAGCGGTGTTGTTTGCTCAACTTCACCTCAGGACTCTCCAACGGGCGATTCTGACTTCGTGGAACAGGAACCCTTCTGCCCTGAACAGATTATTCCGGTTGTCACCTGCAGCAAGGAGTTCCCTCCATTGGTGGCTCAAACCTCATTCCCTCACAAGGGGGAGGTCCTTTCTACCGGTTTGCTGGAAGATAGTCACCACCGACTCAAGTCTCAGCGGATGGGGAGCGGTACATCGTCATCACACGGCGCAGGGAACATGGTCCCCAGCGGAGTCGGCCGAGCCCATCAATCTCCTGGAAATCCGAGCCATATTTCTAGCTCTGAAGGCCTTTCATTCCATGCTGGCAGGAACACAAGTCTGGATTCAGTCGGACAATGCCACGGCTGTGGCATACATCAACCATCAAGGCGGAACCCACAGTCTCCAGGCCATGCACGAAGTGCAACGCATTCTACACTGGGCAGAATCGGCGAACTCAACGCTGTCAGCAGTTCATATCCCAGGAGTGGAGAACTGGGAAGCGGATTTTCTCAGTCGCCAGGGCATGGACTCGGGAGAGTGGTCCCTACACCCCGACGTGTTCCAGCAAATCTGCCGTCGCTGGGGGACTCCGGACGTAGACCTGATGGCATCTCGCCTCAACACGAAGGTTCCCATGTTTATAGCCAGATCTCACGACCCGCGAGCACTAGGGGCGAATGCCCTAGTTCAGAACTGGTCTCAGTTCCAGCTGCCTTACATCTTCCCTCCTCTGCCTCTCATTCCCAGAGTGGTGCGGAAGATCAAGCAAGAGGGCATTCAAGTCATTCTCATAGCCCCCAGACTGGCCAGAGGGCATGGTACGCCGATCTCGTCCAGCTCGCGGCGGACGTTCCTTGGCGCCTCCCTTGTCGTCCCGACCTTCTGTCTCAGGGCCCGTTTTACCACCAGAATTCAGACGCCCTGAATTTGATGGCGTGGCCCTTGAGACCTGGGTACTAACCCAAGCGGGTTTCTCCCCTGCCGTTATTCAGACCATGATCAGAGCACGGAAGTCTGCATCGGCAAAGATTTATCATCGCACCTGGAAAGCTTTCTTCGCATGGTGCTCTTCTCGAGATCAACCCCCTCTTCCCTATTCCTTGCCGCTAGTTCTAGGGTTCCTTCAGTCGGGTTGGAGTCTGGTCTCTCACTAGGTTCCCTTAAGGGTCAGGTTTCGGCTCTTTCAGTACTTTTTCAATGTCACCTTGCTGTTAAGCCGCAGGTTAACTTTTCTCCAAGGAGTTAATCGCATTGTCCCTCCGTACAAACGACCGTTAGATGCATGGGACCTTAACCTGGTACTTGCGGCTCTGCAGGAACCTCCCTTTGAACCTCTTCGGGATATCTCCCTCCACTTTCTGGCTCTGAAGGTGTTTTTCTAGTGGCTTTCACTTCTCTTCGCCGAGTGTCCGAACTCTCAGCGCTTTCCTGTAAGCCACCCTTCCTGGTGTTCCATCAGGACAAGGTCGTCCTCCGTCCGGTGCCGTCATTCCTGCCTAAGGTTGTCTCCTTTTCATTTGAATGAGGATATTTCATTGCCTTCCTTTTGCCCGGCTCCGGTTCACAGGTTCGAACGAGCCTTGCATACTCTGGATCTCGTCAGGGCGCTTCGCATTTATGTCTCCAGAACGGCACATGTCCGTAAGTCAGACACTCTGTTCATTCTGACGGAAGGCCCTCGTAAGGGTATGCCAGCTTCCAAGGCTACACTGGCTAGGTGGATTAGATCAGCTATCCAAGAGGCCTACAAGATGAAAACTACTCCTCTTCCAGCGGGGATCAAGGCACATTCTACCCGAGCCGTGGGGGCCTCCTGGGCCATTCGGCACCAAGCTTCGGCTCTCCAAGTGTGTAAGGCGGCCACCTGGTCGAGCTTACACACTTTTACCAAGCACTACCGTGTTCATACCCAGTCCTCCGGCGGACGCTAGTCTGGGTAGGTGCATCCTTCAGGCGGCGGTTACCCACCTGTAGGTATTTCTCTGTTCACTGACTTGTTCAGTATTATTAGTTCCATTGTCTTTCCCACCCAGGGACTGCTTTGGGACGTCCCACGGTCCTGTGTCCCTCAATGAGGCGAAGGAGAAAAGGAGAATTTTGTGTACTCACCGTAAATTCCTTTTCTCTTAGCCTCTAATTGGGGGACACAGCACCCACCCTGTTGGCCATACGGCCTTGTTTCTAGTGTTTTTTTTGTTACTCTTATATTGTTACATTATGGCCTTGCCAGGCTTTGTTGGTATTGGTTAACTTTGTTAATTCTCCTACTGCTTTAGCACAAAACTGAGGCCGTGCCTGCCCCAGGGGTGTATACTGCAGAGGAGGAGCCACTGTTACTCTTTTGCAGATTGCTTAGTGTCGCCCCTAGTGGACAGCAGCATAACACACGGTCCTGTGTCCCCCAATTAGAGGCTAAGAGAAAAGGAATTTACGGCGAGTACACAAAATTCTTTTTTTTTTTTTTTTTTTAAACTGCCAACCACCATAGGCCAATATCTTCTGGAGCAAAGCAAATTAATCCTGTTTGTGTGGCAGAGGATTGACTTTATGTGCAGTATACTTGGGGTGGGGGAAACTTTTCATTTAACTTTTATTTTCAATTAAAAAAAACTTTCATACATTGGTGTAAATATGGCTTGATGTATACATGGTAAGGCTGTTCTAAGATGGTAAATGGCAGAGTGTAATATTTCAAGCTTGACTACCTCAAGTTAAAAAAAAGAGGAACAAATAAACCAAAACTGGGAGGCTGAGGGGGATCTCTGGAACAGGTACTTTTCCTTAGGGCCCCGTCACACTTTGCGACGTTCCAGCGATCCCGACAACGATACGACCTGGTAAGGGCCGCTTCACACTGCGGCGTGGTCCAGTCTGGGTCTGTCAGGGAGGACCCTGACAGCCGCGGACCAGATCAGCACACGGGACTGGGGGGCTATTATGCCCTCTGGTCCTGTGTGCAGCGCACGCAGCTGCAGCCGCTGACAGGTCAGGACCGCGGGTGCCCGCGGTCCTGACTTATCAGCAGCGGGAACTGCGTGTGCGCTGCACACAGGACCGGAGGGCATAATGGCCCCCCACAGTCCTGTGTGCTGATCCGGTCCGCGGCTGTCAGGGTCCTCCCGGACAGACCCGGACTGGACCACGCCGCAGTGTGAAGCTGCCCTTAGAATCGCTGGAACGTCGTTACGTGGTCGCCGGTGAGATGTCAAACAGATCTACTGAACGATGTAGCAACAATACTGCAACCCGTATAACGACCTCGGCGGTCGTTGGGACCCTGTCACACAGCAACTAGTCTGACGACTCAGACCTACGTGGCTGAGTTCTAAATCGCCAACCAGGTCATTAAGACGTCAAACACACCGGTGCATTCTGCCCAGCGGGAACTCGAGAATCCAAAAAATGGTCCAGGGCATTCCGACACGATGGGCAATGTAACAACTGGGTCCTGGTTGCTGCTACATGTCAAACATAGCAAGATTGCTGGCGAGGTCACTGTTGCGTCACAAAACCTGTGGCTCAACAGCGATCTCGCTAGCGATCTCATTATGTGTGACAGGGGCTTTAGTCTCTCCTTGAGAGTTGTGTAGGACTCACCGAGACTGACCTCTGACACCAGGATGGACCTCTGACCTTTAGATGTAGCTTTATTTGGCGGCTCTATCGAACATGTATCTATCTAGGTGCTTCCCCCAGGAGTACCTGCTCTTGATACCACTCTGTAGGTTGGAAACAAGTTCTTATGTCATCCCAGATGCGTTGTGGGAGCAGAGAGATGACACTCTCAACCCAATCCATCTAATGCAAGAATGATAGTTTGTCTAAAAAGATCTTAAATGGGGAGTTCGGTCATGGATCCACACCAGCAGGATGGCCTCAAAGGGACCCTGTCCCCAGGTTTTTGTCAACCCATCTGACAGCAGAATAATGTAGACCGAGACCCTGATTCCAGCAGTGTCACTTAGTGAGCTGCTTGCTGTAATTTTACTATGACTGTTTTCCCTGCTTCATATTTAGCAGTAAATTAATGTACTGGGCTATTTGATTAGTCCTATAATCTTAATTTTCGACTGATTAAACAGTGATTTTATGAAAACTGCACTGAGCAGCCCTGTGACATATCGCTGGAATTGGGGTCTCTGTCTCTACATTATGCTGCTGTCAGATGAGATGGCAAAAACATGGTGACAGTGTCCTTTTAACACTGGCTGTCCCAACATGTGCAGCAGTTTACGGGCCCTCGGAGAGCATGTGTATTTATCTGGCTTTAAATATCCAAAGATGGCCCATAGAGGTGCATCAGGAGCAAAGTTTGTCAGATGTGTAGTGGTAAATTGTTGTATTTTGGTCCAGAAGGGCTGGATAACTGGGCATGTTTTATAGGCAGTGGAATAGATTGGCTTTGGTGGAGCGGCATTTAAAGCACTTGATGGTTGTGTATAGCCCCATTCTATGACACTTCTTGGGGGTTAGGCTAGGGTCACACTTGAGCCTTGGATCAGGTTTTTACATCATTTTGTGCACTTTTTTTTTTTTTCCAAGTCCAAAACCTGATGCCAAAAACTGATGCTGCACTCAGGTGTGACTGCGATGGTGTGACTTCAGTGGGTGCAGTTAAAAAAAAAAAAAACTGATCTGGTTAGTTAACATGGGGCCCTATAGGAATCGCATGCAAATGCGCATGGCACTAAATGGTACCATGAGTTTTAGCGTGAGTTTTAGCATGAGGTTTTTTTCAGGCTGCTCCAGAATTGACACCAAAAACGCAGGCTGTGGCTAGGGTCACACTTGGCTGCGTTTGTTAAGGTTGTTTTTGACAGCCTGCGTTTTTGGGCTGCGTTTTTGCTGTTAAGAACTAACAGAACGGAGCAGCCTGAAAAAAACGCATGCGAAAACTCATGGTACCATTTAGTGCCATGCGGATTCGCATGCGATTCCCATAGGGCCCCATGTTACAAAAATGCATGCGTCTTTGAAAAAGCACCAAACAACTCATCATGATGCATTTTTTTTGGTGCTATGGAAAAAACTCATGTCACTTTAGTCATGCTTTTTTGGCATTGGGGCATGCATTTTTTTTTTGTATTGGGGCCTATGGATGAGTTTTTGCATACAATACAAGTGTGAAAAACTCATCCACAACGCACGTTTCACCCTAGGCTGTCAAAAACAACTTTTAAAAAAACGCAGCCAAGTGTGACCCTAGCCTTAGACAGGATCTGATGAAGATGGCATGCCGCCATTGAAACGCGTTGTGGAATAAAAGCTGAGTGTAATTAATAACCTTCCCCCGGGTCCTCCTGTATGAGAGCTCCTTAAAACACAAATTTTTTTTCTGCACATATATTGTCTATCTCGCTCTGGGAGATCGTGTGGAGCTGCACACTACAGGACCTGTGTTTTTTAGCACACAAGGACCTGATCTGATGTCAGTCAGGTCAGCTGAGGAGAACCACGTGACCAGAGGGCGAATTCCCTGGAGCCAGCATTCCTCACAGCACTGTCTCACATCACATAGCACCAAGGTTGTGCAGGTTCAGCACAACCTCTTCAGGTGAGAGTCTTATCATAACTTTCTTATCTCCAGAGTGGCAGTGGGTCCCTCTCATTGTGCCTCTCCTTTCTCTTTATCTTTGTAGATAGGATCTGTGGCAGATTTTCAGTCTCATTTCAAGAAAATGGGCTGAGGAGATGAATGTGGGCTTGGTCCAGAGCTTTCAGAATTGTACTTTTAGAATAAGGCGGGGTCATCAGTCTGTTATTTTGTTAGTGGGGATTGAGATGCGACATGGATTAATTTATAATTGGAGGCTATTTGACTAGTTGAGGTGTTTAATTTTATGAACCATCTAAGGCTGGCTTCACACCACGTTTAGATACGATCCGGGGCTGTCTGCTATGGACCGGACAGCCCCGGACCGGATCAGCACACAGAACCGGAGGGCTAATATGCCCTCCGGTCTGGTGTGCAGCCGCACGCAGCTGAAGCTGCTGATGATTCAGGACAGCGGCTCGCTGGGAGCTAGCCGCAGTCCTGAAATAACAGCGGCGTGCAGCTGCAGGTGTCCGGTTCCCGGATCGGGGCAATACGGCCCCATAGGCTCCCATGTTGGGGAGCGCCGGATTGCCCCCTGATCCGGTTTGGGGTGATTTATCTCCCCAGACACACAAATCGTGCATGCAGCATTTATGTCCGGGTGAAAAATCGGAGTCCTCCCGGATTCACCCGGACACATGGAAACCGGATGGCAGATGGCTTCCATCCGGCCCCATAGGCAAAGTATTGGGCTGAAATGTTATCCGGGCCTATCCGGTTCTCATCGGATCGGCCTGGATCACAAAAAACGTGGTGTGAAGCCGGCCTAAGCGGGTGTGGACTCCACTTCTGCTCTGGAAGATTGGTTATTATCTTTATCACATAACTCTTAGCCTGTAGGTATTGGAATGAGGGGAATGTAGTGGTAGGATATTTAGTTTGCAGTTCCTCTATTGAATACATACAGCGTTCCCCTGGGTGGATCAGATGTTTGATGGATGTTATACCCTGAGAGTGCCACCGGTAAAAGACTGGGTGGGCGTGCCCGTGTTGTAAATGGGAGTTACCAGTGAGTGGGAGGAGGAGAGATGTTTGGGGAGAGAGTTGAAACTGTTGGCATATTTTCTGCCAGGAGGGGGTTCGCCCTCACCTCGAGCGGCAATTCAGTATAAGGGAGGTGTAGGAGAGCAGGGAGAGCCAGCCCTGGTGAGAGACAGCACACCAAGTCATACTGGCATAACAGGAGGTCCCTTCTAGGCAGTCCACCACCACTCTGAATAGGGATGCTAAATTAGAGTGTAATATCAAGGACATTTATCCCCTCATTTCTCTTCGGTGTTGGAATAATGTGTAGGTGATACGGGGCTTCTTTCCCTCCCAGATTAATGAGCAGTATAGATAGTTGATCTGTTTCTCCTCTTGGGGGCTAGGTAGATTGGGAGAGTGTGAAAAAGATAGCTGGGACGTGGGAGTTCTGTCACTTTAATTAAGTTGGCTCTACCTAGGTATAATAGATTTTAACCTATCTTTCCATTTAGCTTAATTGGAGGTTAGGTTGTTAAGGTATAAATTGATGATTTTGTATAGATAAGCTAGGTGACTCGTCACTTGCATTCCCTGGTATTTTAGTGAGTTAGTGTTCCACTGACAGGGGAACCCCCCTCCCCATGCAGGGCTGTGGAGTCGGTAAGCCACACCTGCGACTCCGACTCCTCAATTTCCCTTAAACTGACTCCACGACTTCCTCCCACATGTATTGCTTATATTTAAGTGAAAAATGTATTGTAGTACAATGTGAACATCAGACATTTAATCATTTTTATGATACAATAATCAAGATATTTAGATAGAACATAATATATATTCATTGGAGTTCAACTTTAGAACAGAAACTGTAATAAACAATACACTATGTAATATCAATTACATATATGTGTGTGTATATATTAGGGTACCTTTTACACGTCGCAACATTGCATGCAATTTCACTTGCAACTTACTGGTTGCAGTGAAATCATGGACATATTGTTCTATTTTGTGGCCATGTACAAATGGAACAATTTGTCCATGAATTCACTGCAACCAGTAAGTTGCAAGTGAAATTGCATGCAATGTTGCGACGTGTAAAGGTACCCTTAGGGCCACTTTACACACACCAACTTCTGTGACCAACTTCTGAACAGATGTCTGGTTGCAGTGAAATCATGGACACATTGTTACATTTGTACACAGCCACAAAATAGAACAATGTGTCCATGATTTCACTGCAACCAGAGATCTGTTCAGAAGTTGGTCACAGATATCTGTGTGTAAAGCGGCCCTTAGTGTTATAAATGAAGTTGCAGCACTCCAATCCTTCTTTAGGTGAAAAAAGGTTTATTTTGTATCACAGCATGGGCACAGCAGCGAAGTTTCGGGTGTGCAAACCCTTCCTCCAGCTGGAGGACCCACACCCAAAATGTCGCTGCTGTGCCCATGCTGTGATACAAAATAAACCTTTTAGATTGGAAGCTTTTGTAGGAGCATTTTTATCACTGCCTGAGTATGCACTGGTTTTGGAATCACAGCATTTGTTTTTATCTTGGTCACTTGTCATTCATTGACACACAATATTTTTCATCTTGAGTCACTGTGAAATGTTCAAATACGGTTGACTTCATAGGGAGCTTCTCAGACATTTTTGTAATCTTATAAATTCACTCTCAAAATAATTTTATCTTATAAAATAGTGTATATTATAATTTGTGGTGAATCAGCCACCGAACCTGGCAGCTCCACAGTGCCTCCTGTTAAACACAGGTCAGGCAGAGAACTGCCTGAGGATAAAGGACTGCAGCTGCCCTGGCAGTGCTGGTTTATTATGGCACCTCTCTGAGTGTGGTATATGCCTTCTGATCTGCGACCAAAAGCAGATATAATAACCTCCACCCCGTCACTGATGGAGACTCTGAATAACCCCAAGCACTAATTGCTGCCACCAGTTCCTCGATTCAATATAAGTCCGGTCCGTGATCGGGCTTATATCGGGTCAGAAACCAACCCAGGTTGCGTTAAATGAGCACACGGACGTGGGAATCGTGATCAAGATAAAAGGGCAACTCAAGATTAAATTTATATATTTAATCACCCTATTGGTACACTAGATATATTTACAGTTAAGATATTCCAAATATTAGTCAGTTATGCAAATAAAAGGATAAATGAATTACACACACGTGATCAGTTACCTTAATGCTGATGGCACCACAAGGGCAGCATGATGCCCATCTGTTCCTGGTGTATTCTCTGGCTTTGGTGGAATAACTATGCCTTTTCAGAAGAAATACAAAATGGAGATGGGGCAGCAGATTTTTATACATTGAGGCTGACCCCTCTCTACACCCATCTCGCACCTCTGAGAGGTCTCAAACCTCCCACCCCTCTGAGGTGAGGTATACAAAAGTTCTAATCTACCATATCTGTGTCTGCGAGAGTCACAGACAGAAGGCAATGTACTCATATTTTCAGTTATGATTTTATCTTCGTCTGGGTATGAAACATCACTATTCTGAGAGCATCCTACTAGCCCATATCACATTTAGATGCCTTAATGTCGTCACACACGTATGGAAAGCTATGTATGGTGACCGTCTGAATGTCTTGATCACATGTCTATGCTGGCCATGTTTATAGACTGCACGGCCCATGAGATATTAACGTTATATTTCCGCCTCCATTCGGTCTGAGTTGCATGAAAGAGTTTCCTTCCAACCTGCCATAGCAGGAGATTAGGTTTCATTTCCCTGCAAACCACAGCAGGGAGTCAGTGTCCTCACCCATTGAATCTGCAGATGGAGGAAATTAATTGTCCTTTAATTATCCTTCTGGAAGCCCTATTCTGTGACCACAATGGGTGCTTCCTCAGATTGATTAGCATATCACTGGTGAGGAAGAGCCCTTTTGTGTGGCCTGTTGGCCTTGACCATTTCCCAGAGATGTAGCCTCTAGCTAAATAAGGGTTGGGGCTATGAGTGGATCTTGCAACCTCTAAAGACCACGTTACACACACAGATATATTGGTCACAGATCTCTGGTTGCAGTGAAATCATGGACACATTGCTCCATTTTGTGTCCATGATTTCACAGCAACCAGTGATCTGTGACCAATAGCTGAACAGATATCTGTGTGTGTAACGTGGCCTTAAGACAAAATGAGTGATCACAAATAATGCTTTCTTCAACAAAATGGAAGCTGGGGAATATAGCAATATTTTTTACAAATTTCGCTTATTTATCACCCGATTCCAGCAAGAACAGGGAGCCATGTACAGTGGGGAAAATAAGAATTTGATACACTGACAATTGTGCCTGTTTTCCCACCTACAAAGAATGGAGAGGTCTGTAATTGTTATTGTATTTACATTTTACCTGTGAGAGACAGACTAAAAAAAATCCAGAATAATCACATTGTATGATTTAAATAATGTGCATTTTATTGCATGAAATACGTATTTGGTACAATAGAAAAACAGAACTTAATATTTGGTACAGAAACCTTAGTTTGCAATTACAGAGGTCAGAGGTTTCCTGTAGATTCTGTCTCAGTTGAAGTGTACCTATGATAAAAATTTCAGACCTCTCCTTTCTTTGTAGGTGGGAATCGACAGTGTAACAAATACTTATTTTCCCCACTGTATAATTTGAGATGGAAATAAAACAAATTTTGCATAAATCAATAGTATAGATGACAAATATAAAGTTTGCAAAATATGTCATTAGATAGCTTTACTTTGAATTTCCAATCTCAGGCTTTTCTTGGGTATAGCTCACTAAATGCTTCAGTCTATGAAGAGGGGAGGAGGGAGGGGAGCAAGTTTGTTGTGTATCATACTCCAGGAACAAAGAAACTGATAACACAGCTAATAACTTGATGTTTTGGCTTCTATACCTATATAAGTCCTCGTCAATCCTGTTGCTGTATTTTCCCTGTATATTGTATAAAAGCTATCCTCCCAAAAGTACATGAGCTCAAAGAAAAAACAAACAAGCATACAGAGAGAACATGCAGTATACTGGACTATTGATTTATGCAGTTTATTGAAAGTTTAAATATGCTTTAAGAAGTACCGTAATTACCGTATTTTTCGGATTATAAGACGCACTTTTGTTCCCCCAAACTTTGGGGAAAGTGGGGTGTGTGTCTTATAATCCGAATATACGGATCATATAGTGCAGGGGCAGCTCTGGAGTGTGCCCGGGGGTCCGATGTGCTGGCAGGGGGCTGCAGGAGGGAGCAGGAGATGTCCTGCTCCCGCTCATTTAATATGCACTGCCGCTGTCCATCACCGCGGTGCTGGAATACCATCGCGGTGATGGGACTGAGGGTGCGGCGCATATTACATGGCCTGCTCCCCCCCCCCCCCCCCCCCCCCCCCAGTGATTACACGCCTCCCCCCCCATGCTGCATATGGCCCCTTCAAGCTGCTCCCCATAATAAACTAACAAAGATTTTGCTCACCATTTCCAGCGATGAGCTGCTTGTCTCCCTCCTGTCTCCCTCCGTGCAAGCTGCGCCCGAACTTCCTGCTTCTCTGCCGATCATGTGACCGGCTCAGCAGAGAGTCGCATGACCGACAGAGAAGCAGGAAGTTCGGGCGCAGCTTTCACGGAGGGAGACAAGCAGCTCATCGCTGGAAATGGTGAGTAAAATGTTTGTTAGTTTATTATGGGGAGCAGCTTTGGGGGAGGCATGTGTAATCATAGGGGGCCATGCCCAGCAGTGGGGGACGTGTGCCAGCAGTGGGGGATGTGCCAGCATGGGAGACTTGTGCCATCAATAGGAGATGTGTGCCAGCACTGGGGGACATGTAGCACTGGGGGACGTGTGCCAACACTGGGGGATGTGTGCCAGCCATAAACCGATTAGGGGCCATATCTAGGGGGGGGGGCTATATTCCAGGATGAAACAGGAAGAGGGGGCTATGAGAGACATATACGCTATATGATTTTTAAGACTGACACTGACATTATAAGACGGACCCCATTTAACATTAAAAATTATTTTTTTTTTCTCTTTTCCTTCATTAAATTTGTGGGGGTACGTCTTCTAATCAGGTGCGTCTTATAAAGCGAAAAATACGGTACCTTAATCTTGTTTTTCTGGTCATCATAATGGGAGACCCAGACAATGGGGTTTAGGGCACTGCCCTCCGGAGGTCACACTAGGTACTACAAGTTTGTAGACACCGCCCCCTGCGCTTATAAACCCCTACCGCAGGGAACATCCTCAGTTTTAAACTTAGTGTGCTCGGAGGATCACGCTTTGCTTGCACTTCACTGCATTCTCACAACTTACGTGATGGCGTCTGAAGACAAGGTAAAATGGTTCCGGTCGGGACCTGCGACAGCCTCCCCACTCACCCTTGTGGAACACGCAGGTGGAGGTACCGGAGGGCCTAGAGCCTGGACACTTGTGTTCTCCCGGTACGCTGTTGCACTCCTTTCCATCCCTCTCTGGGGGGCTCTGGAGAGTGGGAGATGGGAGCCTTGCACAGCTCCGCTCCGTCCGAGGCCTCCCTAAATGGTGCTTACAGACCGGACTGGAGCCAGCCCAGTCCGAGGCCTCCCTAAATGGTGCTTACACTCCGGACTGATGCTGAACCCCCGTCCGAGGCCTCCCTAAATGGTGCTTACAGACCGGACCGGCACTGAGGCACTCTGTGTCTCCTGTGTGCCTGGGGGTAGTGTCTGTCACTTTATGTGTCCTGACACTCAGACCGCGCGTTACTCTCGGGTCCGCGGATCTGGAGGTGTACCCTGTGCTGGGGTCACCCTGGCTGACCGCCCTGTGTGTTGCAGGGGCTGAGGCTGTAGGCTGCGGCTGTTTGTTTGTGCATGCAGTCTGTGTGTGTATTATCACATTACTTCCTGCGCTGCGGGCTCTGGCGCCTTCATACTGAGGCTGCTTGGAGGATGGGAAGCAGCCCGTGCGGTGACGTCATCGATGGGCGTGTGTGTGTGCTTCCCGCGTGTTTCGGCCCCGCCCACGGTTTCACTGTCGGCGGCCATCTTTACCCCTCACTTCCCGGCTGGGATCTGTCTGCAGCGTGCGTCTGCACTCCAGGGGAGACCGGAAACTCTCGCGGAGGTCACACATACACACCGCTTCCTCCTACCGCTTCGCTGCGGTCGGTAAGCCACCGGGATTCCCGGTTTTGTCTGCACATTTTGGCTTATTTTTCCCCTGCTGTGGCAATGTCCTCAGTTAGGAAGCGTGCTGCTAAGGCGGCAGATGCCGCCATTACCTGTGCTACATGCAACGGGACACTGGTGGAGGGGTCCTGCAATAACTGCGGACGCCCAGAGGCCCGGACTGATACTGCTGAGTCAGCAGCTCCGGTGCTATACCCTGAGGTTCAGGTGATCCCAGGGCCATGGGAAACTCAGAATAAGATCAATGAATCTCTGTTGTCCCAGCTGTCCTCCATGTCGCAGTCCCTGGAGGCACTTAATAGGAGACTGGACAGCCCAGCTACTCCTTCCAGTTACCCCCGGGTGTCTCCTTCTTCTACTGTGAGACCCCTTAAGCGGGCTCGTCGTGAGGATTCACCGAGCTCCAGGTCCTCTCTGAGGAGGAGCACTTCTCTGATGAGGAAGATGATGGGGGTTCGACTCTTGGGTCTGTGTCTGTGTCTGAACCACCAGACGGGGTGGAGGATCTGGTGTCCTCCATCAACGAGACCTTACGTCTCGTGACACCCCCTGAGGAGGTGACAGTTCACCCAAAGGAGGTCTATCAATGGCTGCGGCCGGAGGCCAGACCAAGTGGCTCCTTCATGGACCACACTAACTTTGGAAGGGTGGTTAGAGCACCCAGGTTACATCCTGGGCGGCGCTATGTCCGCAAACCCAAGGACAATCGCTTTCCTTTTCCCAGGAGGTGCAACAGGAGTGGTCGCAGTCCCCGAAGGTGGATGCTTCCATGACCAGGATTGCTGCACGCTCCCTGTTCTCTGCCTCTGATAGCTCCTCGCTGAAGGATGCGACGGATAGACAGGTCGAGCAACTCGCCAAGTCTTCCTATGAGGCGGTGGGGTCTTCATTTGCCCCTAATTTTGCCACGGTCTGGACCTTACAAGCGATTACCGCCTGTTTGGATGGTATCACTGAACTGGCAAGGTCCAGTCCAGAGGTCCTGGCGCTTACCGATAGGGCTAAGGCCTATGCGGACTACGCCAGGACGGCAACTTTGGAAACTGCAACTCGCTCTGCTGTGGCTTCGGCCAATGCTATTGCGATTCGCAGGTTGTTGTGGCTGCGCCTTTGGGACTCAGATGCCACATCCAAGAAGATTCTACAGAATCTTCCGTTCTCTGGTGACAGGCTGTTTGGCACCGAACTGGACAAGCTAATAAAGGATTCTGCTGAGTCTAAGATCCCGCAGAATAAACCTAAGCCACGGTACACCGTTAAAAGGAACCCAAAGCAGTGGTCCTTTCGCTCCAGCTCACAGTCATCAGCGACGTCCGCTCGCACGGACCGCGGGGGTAAGCCTGCTACTCAGTGGCGCTCTAAGAGTCGTCAGAAGAAGCCGCGGGGGCAGCGGCTGCCACCCCCAAACCCGCCTCTACATGACTCGCACTCTCTTCCTACCTCCCCACAGGTGGGAGGCCGCCTGTCGCGGTTTCAGGACAAGTGGCTACTTCACGTTCAAGATCAGTGGGTCCGAGACGTGGTCTCGCGAGGTTACAGGATAGAGCTGACGTCACAACCGATACCCCGATTCCATCGGTCGGTCCCGTCCCCAGAAAAGGCTCAGGCTTTTCACCTGGTGTTGGAAGGGCTCCGCAGGGACGGGGTGGTGGTTCCAGTGCCTTCCGTGGAGAGGTTTCGGGGTTTTTACTCCAACCTCTTCATTGTCCCAAAAAAGGACGGATCCTTCCGCCCGGTTCTGGACCTAAAACTGTTCAACCGTCACGTGTTGGTTCGGAAGTTCCGTATGGAATCCCTACGCTCCGTGATCGCGGCTGTGTCACAGGGAGACTTCCTAGCGTCAATCGATATACGAGACGCTTACCTTCACGTGCCCATTGCACCGGCTCATCAGCGCTGGTTGAGATTTGCAGTGGGGGAAGACCACTTCCAATTTGTGGCGCTGCCTTTCGGGCTGGCCTCGGCACCGCGAGTGTTCACAAAAGTGATGGCATCTATGATGGCTCTCCTGCACGTACAGGGGCATGCTGTGATACCCTATCTGGACGATCTACTGGTAAGGGCGCCATCGGAACACCTTTGTCGGCAAAGCCTGGAGGTGACCATGAAGTCTCTGGAACAATTTGGATGGCTTCTCAATATCCAGAAGTCGACACTGGTTCCGACCCAGTCATTGACATATCTGGGCATGGACTTCCACACGGACTCAGCCCTGGTGTCTCTGCCACGAGCCAAACAGCTGGCAATCCAATCAGGAGTGCAGGATGTCCTCCTGTCACCACAATCATCCCTACGGGTCTTGATGAAGCTGGTGGGACGCATGGTAGCTGCGATAGAGGCGGTGCCTTTCGCACAGTTTCGCCTCCGTCCTCTCCAGCTGGAGATTCTCCGCAGATGGGACAAGAGGATGATCTCTCTGAATCGGCTGGTGGTGCTTTCTCAACCGACCAGGGATTCCTGGCAGTGGTGGCTCCAGCCCCGTCACTTGTCGCGGGGCCGGTCCTTCCTCAAGCCGTCATGGTTAGTGGTGACCACCGACGCCAGTCTGAAGGGCTGGGGTGCGGTGTTCTTACACCACAGGGCTCAAGGCCTCTGGACTCCGTCGGAGTCGGCGTTGCAGATCAACGTGCTGGAGATCAAGGCGGTCTATCTGGCGCTCCTAGCGTTTCGGAAGTTCCTGTCAGGACAGCCCATTCGGGTTCAATCCGACAATGCGACGGCCGTCGCCTATATAAATCATCAGGGAGGGACCAGAAGTGCTCAGGCCCTCGCCGAAGTCCACCGCATTCTATCTTGGGTGGAGGACAACGACTGCCTGATCTCCGCAGTTTACATCCCAGGAGTCGAAAACTGGGAGGCCGACTACTTGAGCCGGCAGGGGATGGACGCCGGAGAGTGGTCTCTTCAGCCAGACGTCTTTCGGGACATCTGCAGCAGATGGGGCACTCCGGACGTGGATCTGATGGCCTCGCGGCTGAATCATCAGGTGCCGCAATACATGGCGAGATCATGGGATCCTCAGTCTCTGGGGGCGGATGCCCTGATCCTGAGTTGGTCCAGCTTCCATCTACCATATGTATTCCCTCCTCTGGCTCTGATTCCCAGAGTCCTGTGGAAAATCAGGACGGAATGCAGAATAGCCATTCTGGTGGCACCAGATTGGCCCAGGAGGTCCTGGTATCCGGACCTGTGGCAACTGTCAGGCGGACTCAGGTGGGCTCTTCCAGAACGCGCAGATCTTCTCGCGCAAGGCCCATTCTTCCACCTCAATTCCAGGGCCCTCAGATTGACTGCATGGCTCTTGAGGCCTGGCTACTAACATCCAGAGGCTTCTCTCCTACGGTGGTTGCCACTATGAACCGGGCCAGGAAGCCAGTGTCTAGGAAGATATACCACAGAGCGTGGAAAATCTTTTTCACCTGGTGTGCCTCAGGTGACAGGTCCCCGTGGCCCTTGTCCATCCCGACGTTGTTGGCTTTCCTTCAGTCGGGTTTGGAGTTGGGCTTATCCCTCAGCTCCCTGAAGGGTCAAGTATCAGCTCTTTCAGTGCTGTTTGACAGGCGCTTGGCGCTCCTTCCCAGGGTCCGTCAATTTTTGCAGGGGGTGTCTCGGGTGGTTCCGCCCTACAGGCGACCCCTGGACCCTTGGGACCTTAACAGGGTCCTGGCGGCACTGCAGAAGCTGCCGTTTGAGCCACTGAGAGACATTTCTCTATCTCGTCTGTCCCAGAAGGTGGTCTTTCTGGTGGCGATTTACGTCTCTGAGAAGGGTCTCAGAATTGGCTGCACTATTGTGCAAGTCGCCCTTCCTGGTGGTTCACCAAGACAAGGTGGTGTTACGACCGCGGCCAGAATTCTTGCCAAAGGTGGTTTCCACTTTTCATCTGAACCAGGAGATTGTTCTCCCGTCATTTTGTCCCGCTCCCGTTCATCAGGTGGAGCGCGATCTCCATACTCTGGATCTCGTGAGGGCTGTACGCATTTATGTGTCCAGGACCGCCTCCTTCCGGAGTTCGGATTCATTATTTGTCCTTACGACAGGTCGCTGTAAGGGGTCCGCGGCATCGAAGTCCACCTTGGCCAGATGGATCAAGGCTCCCATTCAAGAGGCTTACAGGTCTTCTGGGTTGCCTCTCCCGGTGGGATTGAAGGCTCACTCTACCAGAGCCGTCGGTGCTTCCTGGGCTTTGCGACATCGAGCCTCGGCTCTACAGGTGTGTCAGGCGGCCACTTGGTCCAGCCTGCACACTTTCTCTAAGCACTATATGGTGCATGCCCATGCCTCTGCGGATGCAAGTTTGGGCAGGCGGGTCCTCCAGGCGGCGGTTGCCCACCTTTTGAGGGGGACCATGGTTATCCGTCTTTTGAGGAACTCTTCCCGCCCTGGGGTATTGCTTTAGGACATCCCCATTGTCTGGGTCTCCCATTATGATGACCAGAAAAAAGAGAATTTTGTTTACGTACCGTAAATTCTTTTTTCTTTAATCATCAATGGGAGACCCAGCACCCACCCAGTTGTTCCTTTGCATGTTTTGCATTTGTTCTGTTCCCTGTTGGGACCGTGTTATCCGGGTTGTTGAACCGTTTGTGCACGGTTTCTTCCCGACGTTTCGGGTGTGGTTTATTTGTCTCCTCGCAGCTTATGGACCAAACTGAGGATGTTCCCTGCGGTAGGGGTTTATAAGCGGAGGGGGCGGTGTCTACAAACTTGTAGTACCTAGTGTGACCTCCGGAGGGCAGTGCCCTAAACCCCATTGTCTGGGTCTCCCATTGATGATTAAAGAAAAAAGAATTTACGGTACGTAAACAAAATTCTCTTTATCCTGTTCACTCTAGCAATTCTCCTGAGAGGAGTGCAGGCCTTCCTTCTTTCTGAGTGTGTGTTTACTTTTTACCCTTGCCTGTAGAGGAGGAGCTTCACTGGTGCTCAAGAGCAGCACTGACTTATCTCAGCTAAGACAAAGCCTAGATCCTCAGGCTACTTTCACATCATGGGCGTGGCCAGGATCAAAACTAGGGGGGTACAGAACCTAATACTGCACACCCCTACACTTGAAAATAAAGCCTGCACCTTAAGGCTGGCTTCACACTGCAGTTTTTCACTGATCAGTGTTTGTGTGCCAAAACCAGGAGTGTCTCCAAAACTCAGAACAGGTGTCAATCTTTCAAGCATAGTTTTTCTCTGCAAGTTCCTCTCCTGGTTTTGGCACCCAAACACTGATGGACAATGATCAGTGAAAAACTGCAGTGTGAAGTCAGCCTAAGAAGATGTGATTAATGCAGTCTATTTATTCCAACTATCAATTGATGTTGATGTGTTACTGAAGACGACCAATGCCTGTCCTGGGCGTCCTTTTGGGCAGCTAGGAGGTGTGCCTGACTGGTGCTAAAAAAAAAAGTGTTCGTCTGTGTGCTGGCCGGCTTTCATTCTTTTTGGGACATATAAGATATGGATGGATAGATGGATAGATAGTGGGATAGATGGAGGAATAGTTTAATAAAGGGATGGAGAGATAGATACAGGGATGGATGATGGCTATATGGAGGAATGGATAGATGGATGAATACATGGAGGAATAGATAGATGGATGAATACATGGAGGAATAGATAGATGGATGGATAGAGTGGGATAGACAGATGACCGCTACAGACAGCATATAGTACATTGCAGATATTACACATACAGTTCACACATTGTACAGAGAGCACATAATAATCACCTACAATATTTGCATTAGCTACCTTCCTGTGACAGAGATGAGCAGTAGTACTTTAACTTTGTCCAGCACAGGGCCCAGGAATCTGATCCTGTGCAGGGCAGGCTATTATCTTTTGAGCTCAAAAACCTTTCAGCTGATGTGTTTTTTTTGTTTTTTATTTACCGTATATACTCGTGTATAAGCCGAGTTTTTCAGCACAAAAATTGTGCTGAAAAGTGCCCCCCTCGGCTTATACACGAGTCACTATACGGCTGAGTGTGGGGGGGCCGGTGTCCGGGGGCTGGAGGAGGCAGGGGGAGGCTGCACTATGAGCGGCCGGTCACGTGGGGCCGCTCATTAGTGCAATGCAATATGCACGGCATCCCCCTGTCCATCAGCGGCAGGGGGAGCCGTGCATATTACATTGCTCTCCCCCAGTAGATTATACAGGCCCCCCGATCCCCCCCCCCCCCGTAGTTTATACAGGCCCCCCGATCCCCCCCGCCCCGTAGTATATACAGGCCCCCCGTAGTTTATGCAGGCCACCCGATCCCCCCCCCCCGTAGTATATACAGGCCCCCCGATTCCCACCCTCTATGTAGTATATACAGGCCCCCCGCGCTCTATATACAGGCCCCCGGTTGCAGCCACAGACCTGTAAGAGAATCGCTTTCATACTTACCCTCCTCGCTGTTACCCGCGCTCCTCCGGTCTCCTTCCCGCTTGTACCCGGCGCGTCCACAATGACGTCATTGTGGATGCGCCGGGAAGAAGCTGGAAGGAGACGAGGACGCGCGATGACAGTGAGGAGGGTAAGTATGAAAGCGATTCTCTTACAGGTCTGTGGCTGCAACCGGGGCCTGTATATAGAGCGCGGGGGGCCTGTATATACTACATAGAGGGTGGGAATCGGGGGCCTGTATATACTACGGGGGGGGGGATCGGGTGGCCTGCATAAACTACGGGGGCCTGTATATACTACGGGGCGGGGGGGATCGGGGGCCTGTATAAACTACGGGGGGGGGGGGATCGGGGGGCCTGTATAAACTACTGGGGTGGGTAATCGGGGGGCCTGTATATACCACACTGCTGGGGGCTGCTGCCTGTATATACCACACTGCTGGGGGCTGCTGCCTGTATATACCACACTGCTGGGGGCTGCTGCCTGTATATACCACACTGCTGGGGAGGCTGCTGTATACCACACTGCTGGGGAGGCTGCTGTATACCACACTGCTGGGGGCTGCTGCCTGTATATACCTCACTGCTGGGGGCTGCTGCCTGTATATACCTCACTGCTGGGGGCTGCTGCCTGTATATACCACACTGCTGGGGGCTGCTGCCTGTATATACCACACTGCTGGGGGCTGCTGCCTGTATATACCACACTGCTGGGGGCTGCTGCCTGTATATACCACACTGCTGGGGGCTGCTGCCTGTATATACCACACTGCTGGGGGCTGCTGCCTGTATATACCTCACTGCTGGGGGCTGCTGCCTGTATATACCACACTGCTGGGGGCTGCTGCCTGTATATACCTCACTGCTGGGGGCTGCTGCCTGTATATACCACACTGCTGGGGGCTGCTGCCTGTATATACCACACTGCTGGGGGCTGCTGCCTGTATATACCACACTGCTGGGGGCTGCTGCCTGTATATACCACACTGCTGGGGGCTGCTGCCTGTATATACCACACTGCTGGGGGCTGCTGCCTGTATATACCTCACTGCTGGGGGCTGCTGCCTGTATATACCACACTGCTGGGGGCTGCTGCCTGTATATACCACACTGCTGGGGGCTGCTGCCTGTATATACCACACTGCTGGGGGCTGCTGCCTGTATATACCACACTGCTGGGGGCTGCTGCCTGTATATACCACACTGCTGGGGGCTGCTGCCTGTATATACCACACTGCTGGGGGCTGCTGCCTGTATATACCACACTGCTGGGGGCTGCTGCCTGTATATACCTCACTGCTGGGGGCTGCTGCCTGTATATTACCACACTGCTGGGGGCTGCTGCCTGTATATACCACACTGCTGGGGGCTGCTGCCTGTATATACCACACTGCTGGGGGCTGCTGCCTGTATATACCACACTGCTGGGGGCTGCTGCCTGTATATACCACACTGCTGGGGGCTGCTGCCTGTATATACCACACTGCTGGGGGCTGCTGCCTGTATATACCACACTGCTGGGGGCTGCTGCCTGTATATACCACACTGCTGGGGGCTGCTGCCTGTATATACCACACTGCTGGGGGCTGCTGCCTGTATATACCTCACTGCTGGGGGCTGCTGCCTGTATATACCACACTGCTGGGGGCTGCTGCCTGTATATACCACACTGCTGGGGGCTGTATACCTGTGCTGGAGTCCACCCTCGGCTTATACACGAGTCAATAGGTTTTCCCAGGTTTTGGGGGCAAAAGTAGGGGGGTCGGCTTATACACGGGTCGGCTTATACACGAGTATATACGGTATTTATTTATTTTTTTTTGAGCCATCTTTTTTGGGTTTTCTTTTATGCAAGAAAATAGCATACATAAACAGAATAATTAGACAAAACATTACTTCATATTAATGACATGAGATATATGAAATCTAACCCTTGCTTGTTGTCGATATCCACTTACCGTATATACTCGTGTATAAGCCGAGTTTTTCAGCCCAAAAATTGGGCTGAAAAGTCACCCCCTCGGCTTATACACGGGTCAATACGGTAATCCTATGGTGTCCGGGTGCTGGAGAGGCTGGAGGAGGCGGGGGGGCTGCTGAATGAGCGGCCCGTCACGTGGGGCCGCTCATTAGATATGCACGGCTCCCCCCGCCCATCACAGTGGCAGGGGGAGCCGTGCATACAGCCCCCCCCAGTGTATACAGACAGACCCCCCCCCCCCCAGTGGCACTAGTCCCCCATCATAAGAACAGAGCCCCCCCCCCCCCCCCCGCTTTGCAGAGCCCCCCCCCCCGCTTTGCAGAGCCCCCCCCCCCCCCCCTGCTTTGCAGAGCCCCCCCCGCTGCATAATCTTGCCATCCAGGGTCTTCTTCACCGGAGGTCCTGCAGTCATCATTGCGCGCTGTGTTGTGGTCTCACGTGACCCGGCGCGGTGACGTCATTCCACTGCAACCGCCGGGTCACAGGAGACCGGGAACACAGCGCGCGAGGATGGACTGCAGGACCTCCGGTGAAGAAGACCCTGGATGGTAAGATTATGCAGCGGGGGGGCTCTGCAAAGTGTGGGGGGCTGTTCTTATGATGGGGGGCTAGTGCCACTGGGGGGGTCTGTCTGTATACACTGGGGGGGCTGCTGTAAACTACCCCTGGGAAGGCTGCTGCTGTATACTACCCCTGGGAAGGCTGCTGCTGTATACTACCCCTGGGAAGGCTGCTGCTGTATACTACCCCCCTGGGAAGGCTGCTGCTGTATACTACCCCCCTGGGAAGGCTGCTGCTGTATACTACCCCCCCCTGGGAAGGCTGCTGCTGTATACTACCCCCCCCTGGGAAGGCTGCTGCTGTATACTACCCCCCCCTGGGAAGGCTGCTGCTGTATACTACCCCCCCCTGGGAAGGCTGCTGCTGTATACTACCCCCCCCTGGGAAGGCTGCTGCTGTATACTACCCCCCCCTGGGAAGGCTGCTGCTGTATACTACCCCCCCCTGGGAAGGCTGCTGCTGTATACTATACCCCCCCCCCTGGGAAGGCTGCTGCTGTATACTACCCCCCCCCCTGGGAAGGCTGCTGTAACACTGCTGGGGCCTGTATATACCACTGGGGAGGCTGCTGTATACCACACTGCTGGGGGCTGTAAACCTGTGCTGGGGTCCACCCTTGGCTTATACACGAGTCACTAGGTTTTCCCAGATTTTGGGGGCAAAAGTAGGGGGGTCGGCTTATACACGGGTCGGCTTATACACGAGTATATACGGTACTATTCCCTGCCATTACTCCTAAGACGTAGTCATCACTAAAGTGAAATTTTGTTAAATGGACATCAACATCAAAATAATCAAAGGGGTAGTGTCCCATAGTTCGAAAAAAATAAAGAAATAAAACCCCATCTCTTAAATGCCCCCTCTCTATTACCTCTTTCTTTCTAATTCCATAGCAATTTTAATTAGCTTGCATCAAGAACTATTCGACTTAGGTTCCACACCTTAATCTGCCCAAAGTGCCTCCCAAATCCTCCAAAGCGTACCACTCCGAAGTTTTATAGGGTGTCATAAACATCTCGATCTCAGAAGACGAGAAAACCCTCTCAATGAACGGTCTCCATTTAAAAAAAAAAAACTTTTTGCCCATTTTGTTCAAGTTTCTGAGTGTTTTCATTGACTCGAGCTAATGATTTCTTAAGGGTGTCTTGAACTAACTCTATTCCTGGAGTGGAATTATGAAGCCAGTGCTGAAGGAGTAGCCTTTTCGCCACTATAGATATTGTATGGAACAGAATGTGCGGCCACCTCACAGTCCCGGTGTCTCCCGAGTAATGGAACAACCAAAACATCGGGTCCATTCTACTTTGTTTGGGATATAATCCCAAGGCCAGCTCCTCAACCCCACTCCAGAATTTCTGTGTCTCCCGGCAGGACCATATCCCAGGCTCCAGATCTGTCATGTAAATTTTACATTTGGGACAATGTATCCATCTCCCTCGATTAGCCGGTGAGGGTAGGATGTTAAAGCGAACCTGTCACCCCCCCCCCCCCCAGACATGAAAAGCTGAGCTCCCCACCTTCTGCAGCACTAAGGCTGCATTCAGAGAAGGTGTATATTGCATTTTGTACAACTATAATCACTGAAAAATGCACTTATATAACATGAGGCAGTTACCAGGACCGAAGACCAGGAGGCGGGGTTTCCAGCGTCTGTGTGCCGCCCCCGTGCTGTCCATCATCCCTCTGTGTTGGGGATGGTGTGATTCCTCCACCCCCTCCTCTCTCTAACCAGCGCCTGCGCTTTGCTTCAGCTTGCCGGGCATGCGCAGTGCGCGCTGCCCAACAACTTCCTGGTCCCCTCGCACCTGCGCAGTACGCCGACCCTGCAGTGGATTATTCATTATCCTCGCTGCTGGGCGGCAAAACGGCGCCTGCGCATTTGCTGTGCTGCGAGGGGGAGCCACCTCTGACTGCCTCTCTCCTCCCCCTCATAAAGCCGGGTCTCAAAATAGAAAATGAAACTGAGGACCGGCACTGAGGAGAGAGAGAGGCAGGAAGCACAGGAGGAGCCACACACTATGTGCCTGCTGTAAATGGGGAGAATGTAATAAACGTAACTTTACCCCTCCACACACACAATCCCTCTATCTATATCCATCTATCATTTCTATCTTTCATTCTATCTATCTTTCCATCTATCTCTATCTGTCTATCCTCTATTTATCCTCTTTCTATCTATCCTCTTTCTATCTATCTATCTATCTATTTCTCTTTCTTTATGTCCATTTTTCTATCCATCTATCTATCAATCCATCTATCTGTCTATTCCTCTATCACTCTATCTATCCATTCATCCATCCATCCCTCTATCTGTCCATCCATCTATCTCTTAATCTATCGATCTGTCCCTCTATCGATCTGTCCTCTATCGATCTGTCCCTCTATCGATCTGTCCCTCTATCGATCTGTCCCTCTATCGATCTGTCCCTCTATCGATCTGTCCCTCTATCGATCTGTCCCTCTATCGATCTGTCCCTCTATCGATCTGTCCCTCTATCGATCTGTCCCTCTATCGATCTGTCCCTCTATCGATCTGTCCTCTATCGATCTGTCCCTCTATCGATCTGTCCCTCTATCGATCTGTCCCTCTATCGATCTGTCCCGTCACACCATTCGGCGGCGACGGGCAGGAGCGCCGCACGCTCTTGGTGCCCCGCGAGCGTCGACGCCTCCCGAGGGATGGATGGATGGATAGATAGAGAGAGAGATAGAAAGATAGAGGGTAGGGATGGGCGAATCCTAAACTACTCGGAATCGCTAGACTCTGATGAGTCTGAGTCCAGGACTCGCTACTCGTTGCGAGTCTAGCGATTCCAATGTAAATTATTGGGGAACCTGTATTGCAGCGATTCCTCTGCTGCCGGACCCCATAAGGGGGGTTGGTGCACCGGCCCAGCCGGCTACTTACCCCTGCTTCCGCCGCCGACTTGCTCCCCGAGTCTCTCTGCTTCTGTTTCCGGAGATTCCCGAACGGTGACGGAAGCGGTGAATAAATTTAACTTCCGTCACCGCTTGGGAATCTCCGGAGCAGAGCGAGTCGGGCTTACAGCAGGGTTCAGCTCAGGTCATAATGACCTGAGCTGAACCCTGACTGTTTAGTCAGTTCTCAGCTTTGCTACATCCCTGTGTGCCTATGCACAGGGATGTAGCAGAGCTGAGATTACGTTTTGGACTACGTCGAACGGAAGAGGATTTTTTAAATAAAGATGGAGTCCGTAATTGTCTTCTGTTTTATTTCTAATAAAATTATTTTTCTGTGTTTTTTTTTTTTTCTTTATATTGATTACTGAAAATTCATGGCGGTCATGTCTTATATTGGCATGACCGCCATAAATTTCGGGCTTAGGGCCAGCTGATAATACAAAGCTGGCCCTAACCCCTTTATTACCCAGTGAGCCACCCGCCACCAGGGCCACTGGAAGAGCGGGGTTCAGCGCCAAAAGATGGCGCTTCAATGAACGCGCCATCTTCTGGGGCGGCTGCGGGCTGCAATTTGCAGCGGGGGGTGCCCAGAAAGCTTGGGCCTCCCTGCGCTGCAGATTCCAGCCCCCAGCTGCTTAGCTGTACCTGGCTGAACATAGAAATTGCACCGAGCCCCACGCATTTTTTTATTTTTTTATTATTTCATGAAATAATAAAAAAAAGGGGGCTCACCTGTATTCTTGTGTCCGGCCAGGTACAAATAGGCACCTGGGGGTTGGGGGCAGCCCATCGCTGCCTGCTGGATCCGGCTGGTTACAGAAATATGGCGAAGCCCACGTAATTTTTTGTTTCCTGAAAAATCAATATAACAATCCTAAAAAAAGGGACTGCATCTTTATTAACCCCTCGACCTTGGTCCAGGGGTTAATAAAGATGCAGTCCCTTTATTTATATTGTTTTATTGATTTTTCAGAAAAAAAATTACGTGGGCTTCGCCGTATTTCTGTAACCAGCTGGATCCAGCAGGCAGCGATGGGCTGCCCCCAACCCCCAGGTGCCTATTTGTACCTGGCCGGACACAAGAATACAGGTGAGCCCCCTTTTTTTATTATTTCATGAAATAATTAAAAAAAAAATGCGTGGGGCACCGCGCAATTTCTATGTCCGACCAGGTACAGCTAAGCAGCTGGGGGCTGGAATCCGCAGCGCAGGAAGGCCCAAGCTTTCTGGGCACCCCCCCCCCCCCCCCCCCGCTGCAAATTGCAGCCCGCAGCCGCCCCAGAAGATGGCGCGTTCATTGAAGCGCCATCTTTTGGCGCTGAACCCCGCTCTTCCAGTGGCCCTGGTGGCGGGTGGCTCACTGGGTAATAAAGGGGTTAGGGCCAGCTTTGTATTATCAGCTGGCCCTAAGCCCGAAATTTATGGCGGTCATGCCAATATTAGACATGACCGCCATGAATTTCCAGTAATCAGTATAAAAAAAAAAAAAACACAACACAGAGAAAAATAATTTTATTAGAAATAAAACAGAAGACAATTACGGACTCCATCTTTATTTAAAAAATCGTCTTCCGTCCGACGTAGTCCAAAACGTAATCTCAGCTCTGCTACATCCCTGTGCATAGACACACAGGGATGTAGCAGAGCTGAGAACTGACTAAACAGTCGGGGTTCAGCTCAGGTCATTATGACCTCAGCGGAACCCTGCTGTCAGCCCGACTCGCTCTGCCTCCGGAGATTCCTGAGCGGTGATGGAAGTTAATTTATTCACTGCTTCTGTCACCGTTCGGGAATCTCTGGAAACAGAAGCAGAGAGACTCGGGGAGCGAGTCTGCGGCGGAGGCAGGGGTAAGTAGCCGGCCGAGCTACTTGCCGCTTTTTGCCGCTGGCTTTAAAAGAATAACATGGGGATTTGCAGTTTTTTTTCCTCTGCTGCCAGACCCCTTATAGGGTCCGGCAGCAGAGGAATCGCTGCAATACTCGTTCCCCATTCATTTACATTGGAATCGCTAGGCTCGCAACGAGTAGCGAGTCCTGGACTCAGACTTGTCAGAGTCTAGCGATTCCGAGTAGTTTAGGATTCGCCCATCCCTACCCTCTATCTTTCTATCTCTCTCGATCTGTCTATCCCTCTATCCCTCGGGAGGCGTCGACGCTCACGGGGCGCCAAAAGCGTGCGCGCTCCCGTCCGCCGACAGCTCCGGCAGTGTCGGATGGTGTGACAGGGCCGATGGACAGATAGAGAGGGATAGATGGCTGGACAAAGAGAGGGATAGATGGCTGGACAGAGAGAGGATAGATGGCTGGACAGAGAGAGGGATAGATGGCTGGACAGAGAGAGGGATAGATGGCTGGACAGAGAGAGGGATAGATGGCTGGACAGAAGAGGATAGATGGCTGGACAGAGAGGATAGATGGCTGGACAGAGAGAGGGATAGATGGCTGGACAGAGAGAGGGATAGATGGCTGGACAGAGAGAGGGATAGATGGCTGGACAGAGAGAGGGATAGATGGCTGGACAGAGAGAGGGATAGATGGCTGGACAGAGAGAGGGATAGATGGCTGGACAGAGAGGGGATAGATGCTGGACAGAGAGAGGATAGATGGCTGGACAGAGAGAGGATAGATGGCTGGACAAGAGAGGGATAGATGGCTGGACAGAGAGGGATAGATGGCTGGACAGAGAGAGGGATAGATGGCTGGACAGAGAGAGGGATAGATGGCTGGACAGAGAGAGGGAAGATGGCTGGACAGGAGAGGGATGGATGGCTGGACAGAGAGAGGGATGGATGGCTGGACAGAGAGAGGGATGGATGGCTGGACAGAGAGAGGGATGGATGGCTGGACAGAGAGAGGGATGGATGGCTGGACAGAGAGAGGGATGGATGGCTGGACAGAGAGAGGGATGGATGGCTGGACAGAGAGAGGGATGGATGGCTGGACAGAGAGAGGATGGATGGCTGGACAGAGAGAGGGATGGATGGCTGGACAGAGAGAGGGATGGATGGCTGGACAGAGAGAGGGATGGATGGCTGGACAGAGAGAGGATGGATGGCTGGACAGAGAGAGGGATGGATGGCTGGACAGAGAGAGGGATGGATGCTGGACAGAGAGAGGGATGGATGGCTGGACAGAGAGAGGGATGGATGGCTGGACAGAGAGAGGGATGGATGGCTGGACAGAGAGAGGGATGGATGCTGGACAGAGAGAGGGATGGATGGCTGGACAGAGAGAGGGATGGATGGCTGGACAGAGAGAGGGATGGATGGCTGGACAGAGAGAGGGATGGATGCTGGACAGAGAGAGGGATGGATGGCTGGACAGAGAGAGGGATGGATGGCGGACAGAGAGAGGGACGGACGGACGGACAGAGAGAGGGACGCCGGACGGACGGACAGAGAGAGGGACGCCGCCGGACGGACGGACAGAGAGGAGGCCGGCCGGCCGGACGGACAGAGAGAGGGCCGGCCGGCCGGACGGACAGAGAGAGGGCCGGCCGGCCGGACGGACAGAGAGAGGGCCGGCCGGCCGGACGGACAGAGAGAGGGCCGGCCGGCCGGACGGACAGAGAGAGGCGGCCGGCCGCGGACAGAGAGAGGGCCGGCCGGCCGACGGACAGAGAGAGGCCGGCCGGTCGGACGGACAGAGAGAGGGCCGGCCGCGACGGACAGAGAGGGCGCCGCGGACGGACAGGAGAGGCGCGCGGACGGACAGAGAGGGGCGCGCGGACGGAGAGAGAGGCCGCGACGAGTGTGTGAGGGTAAAGTACGTTTATTACATTCTCCCCATTTACAGCAGGCACATAGTGTGTGGCTCCTCCTGTGCTTCCTGCCTCTCTCTCTCCTCGGTGCCGGTCCTCAGTTTCATTTTCTATTTTGAGACCCGGCTTTATGAGGGGGAGGAGAGAGGCAGTCAGAGGTGGCTCTTCCCCTCCCCCCGTAGCACAGCAAATGCGCAGGCGCTGTTTTGCCGCCCCGCAGTGAGGATTAATGAATAATCCACTGCGGGGAGTGCGTACTGCGCAGGTGCGAGGGGACCAGGAAGTTGTCTGCGCATGCCCGGCAAACTAAAGCAAAGCACAGGCGCCGGTTAGAGTGAGGTGGGGGTGGAGGAATCACAGAAGGTGGGGAGCTAAGCTTTTCATGTCTGGGGGGGGTGACAGGTTCGCTTTAAAGCCCTTTATGATGCCATGGATGAGTCTATATTGGGAATCTCTCAATTTTTCATTTGATGAATTTTCTTACTGTTCCCCACACTTCCAATATCTTCTGTGTCAAATCAGGGTCATCAATATGTTTCCTCCATAAGGAGAACAATTTATGGGTGGCTGCCGGTCTGAGAGTGCGTTGTAATTTCCTATAAAGGCAGGATATAGACACCTCTTCCACTCTCGTCCCCACTAGGTCCTCCCACACTTTATTGTCCACCTCTCCGAGACATCACACAGCCGGGACAAGAGATGGTGATGTAATTGTAAATACTGTAGCATGTGAATTCCAGGAAGGTTATATTTATCCAAAATTTCCTTTCCTGTCAACCATCTTTCCCGTGCATGTATGAAATCACCTAAAGTTGTTATGCCGCTCAATTTCCATGTACGAAGTAGCGCGTTGTCTCGGCCCTGTGGGAAAGCAGGGCTGGCCCAGGGGTTCAGTCTCTTGGATATCCTCCATGAGAGGTTCATTTTTTTGCTAACCGCCTTCCAAGTCCTCACCGTATCTCTGCAGATAGTCGTACATTTTATATTGGGTGGCAGTTCCGACAGAGAGGAGTGCAAGAGAGCAGATCGCTTCCAGGGCCTCGATAATTCACTCTCCAGGCCCACATCCGAGAACTTGGTAGTGATGTTAATCCAGTCCAGAACAATTCTCGTGACGCACGCTAGATTATAGCCCCTAACATCCGGAACTCGTAGCCAACCTTCTTCTTTCGACTGCATTAAAGTAGATATGCTTATTCTGGCTTTTCTTACACCCCCCCCCTTCCCTAAGGAATGTAGAGAAGGCAACATTTAGTCTTTTGACATCAGCGTGTTTCAACAACATGGGAATCGTTTGAAGCGGGTAAAGCAGTCTCGTGAAGCTAATCATCCTGATGAGATGACCGCGTCCTAATATTGACAGAGGCAGATTTTTCCATCCTTTCAACTCTTTTTCAATTTTATCTATAATCGGAGCATAGTTGAGTTTGTATATCAACCCTGGCGTTCTGGCCAGTTGAACACCCAGGTACTTCAGGCTGTCTCTAGCCCTGGGTATCCCACATAGCATCTCTCTCCTTTCACATTGTTTCCCGTTCTTGAGAAAAAGCATTTCACATTTGTCCCTATTTAGGCGTAGCCCTGAAAATTTGCATATTTTTTCTATATCGTCCAGAATGGACTGGAGATCTCTCTGTGGGCTTTGTACAAACAGGATAATAACATCAGCGAAAAGGGATAATTTGAATTCCCTATTCCCCCACCTTAAGGCCTTCGTAAGGGTTCCGCGATGCTAAATATATTGCTAATGGTTCGATTGCTAAATTAAAGAGGAGAGGTGACAGCGGACAACCTTGACGTGTACCTTTTTTCTAGCCTAAACGTGTCAGACAAAAAACCTGGTATACTAATACAGGCCTTCGGATTGTTATATAGAGAATGCAAAAATTGGCGAAAGGGACCCACCAACCCGATGGAATCAAGAACCCGATCCAGCCATGACCACCTCACATCATCAAATGTTTTTTCGGCATCTAAGGTGATCGTGGCTGGATTTCCCTCCAACTCATCTTCCTGGTATCTCACCACTTCTAAAAGAAGCATCGCTCTTCTAATATTTGTGACAATGGAACGTCCTCTGATAAATCCCGCCTGCGGCAATATCAATCTGGGTAAGATTGTTGCCAGCCTGTCTGCTAAAATTTTTGAGAGAAGCTTCAGGTCCTGATTTATAAGTGAAATAGGCCTGTAGCTGGCTGAATATGTTGGTGATTTACCAGGTTTTGGAATCCGCTTTATATGGGCCGTGTTCACTCTTTCCAGGATTGGGACACCTTGTAAAATGGCATTGTATAGTTCCTTCAGGACAGGCATAATTTGTTCCCTTAACGATTTGAAGAAGGCCCCGTTAAAGCAGTCAGGACCCGGGGCCTTGCCAGGGTTCAATAATTTAATTACAGATTCAATTTCATTAACTGATATGGGTCTGTTTAAAAATTGCCTGTCTTCCTCTGTCAATCCAGTCATATTTATGGAGCTCAACCATTCTTCCCCTCCCATCCTATCTACGCTCTTTCGCTCATATAGTGAAGAATAGTGCTTCCCCAATATCTGAACGATATTCTTAGGTTCAGACCACATCTTACCATGTTTGTCTTTGAATGTCAATATAGGGGTGATAGGTCTCCTGCCCTTTGCCAACCGTGCTAACAGGTGTCCGGCCTTGTCACCAAATCTGTTTAGCTCAAGTCCAGACGACTCATGTAAAGATCCTCCCTTCTACCGGCCCAGGTGTCAAATGCCTTTTTGGCATTCAGCCACATCTCTTTATCTACGTCTGTCATCGTCCGCTTGTACAATAAATTCGCTTCACGGACAGTGGTACTGGCTTTTAAATATTGTTCTTTAACCCGCTTTTTCATTCGAACGCTGTAAGTCATGATATGTCCACGTAGGACCGTTTTTGCAGTTTCCCAAAATAAGCCTGGGGTTGAGAGATGTTCCGTGTTATTTATGGAGTAGTGTAGCTACCACTCTTTAAGAAGCTTGGCAAAATTCTCCTCTCTAACTAGTATGTCAAGGAATCTCCACAAATAATCAGTTCCCTTCTGATACACAGCTCTGGTCTCCAGTAACATCGGACTATGATCAGAGATGACAATGTCCTCCACCCTTAATTCCAGCACTCTCTGGAACAATGAGAGCGAGGTGAAAAACATGTCCAATCTCGACCAGGACTTCTGAGCATGTGAGAAATGGGTGTATTCCCGCTCCAAGGGATGTAGCGTGTGCCATGAGTCAATTAAATTACAATCGTGGAGAAACTCCTCTAGGAGGCTCGGCCTGGAGGGGAGTGACCCATCGCTTCCGGTGGACGTCTGGAGATCACCATGTCTCCTATCCTCAACATCACTGATCACCATGTTAAAATCACCTCCTATTATTCTGTTGCACTCCTGGTCTGTCAGAAGCCGGTTTTGCAATTCCTGGAAAAAAGATTTTTGCGCCGTATTTGGAGCATACAGATTATACAAACTATAGGTAACATTTTGTATCTGCAGGGTCATTTGTAGTGGTCTGCCCTCATTGTCCGTCGTTTAAGACAAAACCATGTGGGCCAGAGATTTATTCAACAATATCACTACACCTGCCTTTCTGTCAACGGCACTGGAGCCCACAACTTCTTGAGTCTAAAATATTCTTTGGGCGTTAGGTGTGTCTCCTGGAGCAAGGCTACATCCTCCCCCAACCTTTTGAGATGGTGGAGGACCTTCATGCGCTTCGCTGGGGAGCACAGTCCCTTAACATTCCACGAGACCCACCTAACCATCTACGATATGGGACTGATTTCCTGTGGCAGGTGTGTGGCAGCAAACGATGGTGTGTATAGAGTCTGAACCTAATGTCTGTATCTTTACAAATTGTAGTACGGAGAATCAACAAACGAAACGACATTAATGAGGCTTCTTCGTGTCCCTCCCTCCTCCCCAACCCAAATTCCCCCCCCCCCCCCCCCAACACTTCTCTCCCTCCTCATATCTTAGTCTAATTGACTTCTCTTTTTTCCCCCTTGGCTGTGGCACATATTACCCCAGCCCACCTCTCCAACCACAATATATATTATATTGAAAATAAAATAGATTGAATATGCGATCCCAAGTCCCGTATGTAAGTGCTTAAAATTGGTCTTGCTCTGTCTGGGCACTAATCAAGTTTCCCAGTATATTTAACATTTAATCAGAACACCTGAGCATCCAATAGAGTAAACATAGAAAAATATACTGGTATAGCTTAAACAGTGAACACACCGAGAGAGACTCTCCTCCCCCCTCAACAAAAGACATCAAAAGGTGTCCGCTATGAAAGTAATTGCCCAAACAGGGGTATGGTGAGAGTCCTAGACCATCTTAGCCAAGTCTATTCACCCCGCCCATTTCTGGACTGGGAGAAGAAGAGAAAAAAAAAAGGGTGGGGGGGGGGAGAGAGAGAGATACAGAAGTCAGAGGGGAAACGCCGATCTCCTCCCTCGTTCAAGGGTGTGTGAAGCTAATCAGTTCAGGAGTTATATAAAGGGCGAAGAGGTGGAGATCCTCCTGGCAGCTTAAAGCTCATCCACCCCCCCCCCCCCTCCCTCCCCTCCGAGGGTAAGTTTCTCATACCAGATCTTCCGCCAGTCAGTTGGGTTGACCTGTTTTCTTCTTGTTCCATCTGGACACAGACTGGTGCTGCTGTCTCGGTGTCATGGGTTTCTCCTAGGATCCCTCTAGCCCGTGTCCGAGCGTAGTCTGTAGGTTCTTGTGGACACATGATCCCTGTCAGGTGCCGGGTCAGGGCCAGGAGCCACATCCACTTCTCTTAGGCTATTGGAACCCGATCCATTCCTGCCAGGAGATTTGTGTCCTCTTGTGATCGTCATCATCGCTTCCTCTGGGTTAGTAAAGGACAGCATACACCCATCCGGCGCTCTGAACCGCAGGGAAGCAGGATAATTTAATTGAAACCGGATGTTCCTTTTAAACAATGTGGTACAAGCTTCACTGAAAGCCCTCCTTCGTCTGGAATCTTCTATGGAATAGTCAGGAAAACTAGGGTTTTGTGAACCAGGATCATGAGGGGTCGTCTTTTGGCTTTGTAAGCACGCAGTATTTCCTCCTTATCTCTCTGATTCAGATATTTGGCAATGGCATGGCGTGGCTTGTCTGTACCTCTATCTCGTGTGGACCCGCTGCTTCCATCACCCTGGGGTGATTCTCATGGGGGGGGGGCCTATTCTGTGAGTGCGTTCTGTTCTGCACTTGTGTGATAATCCCAACTCCTTTGGCAGTTCAACTTCAAATACTTTAGTTGATTTAAGGAGATGGATAGGAGATAGGAGTCCTATTCTCTATCATCTAGCTTGTTCAGAGCATATGCAGACTGTTTATGGAGATTATGTACTTCTTGCTCCAGCACTCTTTCCTCAGCAGCAGAGATTCTAGATTCTGCTTCATGTAACTGTTGCTCATTGCGACCCAGCTTAGATTGTAGCTCTTGGGTGCTAGCAGCCACCAGCGACTGATTGTTGTCCTATGGACAGACTCTCCCACCTCAGCTGTAGTTCATCCAGAGTGATCATGGGCCTTTTCGCTGCATCTCTGATCAGTCTTCTCCTTGTCTGAGATGAAAGTTTAGAGGGAGGGCCAGGTCTTGATAGATTTGCAGTGGTCTGACATTCCTTCCATTTTATTATGATCGCTTGCACAATGCTCCTTGAGGTGTTTAAAACTTGAAATCCTTTTGTATCCAAATCCGGCTTTAAACTTCGCCACAACAGTATCTCGGATCTGCCTGGTGTGTTCCTTGGTCTTCATGATGCTCTCTGCACTGGAAACTGAACCCTGAGACTATCACAGAGACGATGCATTTATACAGAGACTTGATTACACACAGGTGGATTCTATTTATCATTACCAGTCATTTAGGACAACATTGGATCATTCAGAGATCCTCACTGAACCTCTGGACTGAGTTTGCTGCACTGAAAGAAAAGGGGCCGAATAATATTGTACGCCCTACTTTTCAGTTTTTATTGGTTAAAGTTTAAAATATCCAATACTTTTCGTTCCACTTCACAATTGTGTCCCACTTGTTGATTCTTCACAAAAAAATTAGAATTTACATGTTTGTTTGAAAGCTGAAATGTGGCAAATGGTTAAAGTTCAAGGGGGCCAAATACTCTCACAAGGCACTATATGATTGTGGTACTGGTAGTAGTGGGTCTGTTAGGTGTAGGGATAACTATGATGCGTGAGTCGGTAAATCGGTAGATGGGGACCCCCTGAAGGAAAGCTGTGTTGAAGAAGTTGGTCAGAGTAGGTACTAGGTCAAGGGATAGTATTTTGTATTATACAGCAGAGAAACCATCAGGGCCTGTGGTCTTACCTTTTGGATGCGTCCGCTATAGCTCGTCTCGCTTCGTTTTCTGTTCTATCTCTCTCTCTCTCTTCACTTGTTGTTCAGTGGTCAGGGTTGGGAGATTAATTAGGTTCAAGAAGGAATTAATCGATGGGAGGTTGGTGGGGGAGGCTCTGTAGAGGTCTTTATAGTAATCACTGAAAATTTGCGTAATCTCTTCCTGATCAGTCATCTGCAAACCTGTTGCGGGGTTCTGTAGTTTGAGAATTGGTTTGTAGGGTTGATTGCCTTTAGTTAAGGTCACTGCTAATTTACCAGTTTTATTTCCCCAGCGATAAATTTATTTTGAGTCAGTTGGACTTGCCAGTGTGATTGAGAGTGTATGAGGGAATCCAGTAGGTGTTTTTCCATGAAGTAGGCTAGTTGTACATCAGGGGATGGGGGCTAAGGCAAACGCTGTCTGAGCCTGGAGATGTGCAAGGTATCGAATTTCTTTGTGTACTTTCCTCCTGCATGACAAGATGGCTGATGATATAAAAGCCTTAGAAGTGGCCCAGAGCAGAGGGGTATTGTCGGTGTGAATGATGGTCATCTAGGAAATCATTCCAATGTGATGTAAAGAAGGTTTTGAAATCATCTGATTCTGCCAGGTATGATGGAAACCTCCAATGTCTTGTCCGAGGGCTTGGCTCCGCTAGCGTTCGGAACAGTGAGATAGGAGCATGGTCTAAAATCATTGGGTGGCTACAGGAGTCGTGGTGTTGGGTGAATTCTTATGAGGAAATGAGGAAGAAATAAATCGGGGAGAAGGACTGATGGGTGAGGGAGTGGCACAAGTACTCTTTAGCTGTGGGGTCTGTTACTCTCCACGGGTTGCAGAGTGAGAGTGTTCCATGAGGTGTAGGAGGGATGTGGTGGCTGCTGAGGTCTGTGGAGAGGGTGAGGATCGGTCATGGGTGGGACAATGTACTAGATTAAAGTCTCCTCCCACTATCAGGTGACCGGGCCCAAGTCTCACGAGAATCAATGTGTAGAACATGTGCTGGTCATGGTTAGGAGCGTAGAAGTTGACCAAGAAATATATTTTCTGAACTATTTGCGCCCTCAGAATCCTGTATCTGCCTTTGCTATCACTAATGGAGTCCTGAAAGGAACATGGCAGGCCCTTCTTAATAAGGATGGCTACTCCGCGTGATGAACTATGCGAAGCAGTGTAACAATCTCCTATTAAGGGAGCTGGCAATTTACCAGGCTTGTCAGCCCTCCAGTGCGTCTCCTGGAGGAAGACATCTGGTGAGAATCTCTTTAGGTGGTTCAAGACATTTTTACGTTTAAGAGGGGTGTTGGGCTAGCCACGTTCCATGACAAGAACCGACAGTGTGGTGAGGTGTATGGGTAACTTTACACACAGAGATAAATTGCTTGCAACTCACTGGTTGCAGTGAAATAATGGACACATTGTTCCACTTTGTTGCCATGTACAAATGGAATGTGTCCATGATTTCACTGCAACCAGTGAGTTGCAAGCAATTTATCTGTGTGTAAAGGTACCCTAAGGTATCTGGGTCTGGTGTTTGACGAGTAGTCATCCTGGGTCCCAGGGCAGTGTCTGAGCAGCATAAGGCGGCAGGGTGTTTTCATCCCTGTCTGTCCCAGCGAGCCACAGTCGTGAACAGGTAATGGAGGTGTCGTCAGTGGTAGGTCCTGCATGGATTAGTACCGGAGTGAGGAAAAGGGAGAGCATAGGAGGGTAAAAAACAGGGAGCGGTTATAAAAAACATGTTGCGCATTGCAAATCGGTGGTGGCAACTCGCCGGGAACGCTCAGTCATGCCATCACTGGGAGAAACATTGCATTATGGTAACGACCATCTTCCTATAGTAGAAGGTAGCATGGATAGCAGGTGTGTGGCTTATCCCACTGCGGCAGCGCAGCAAAATCTCTCTGCCACCTCAGGATCTCCGTAAATAGTTACTGTCGCCGTCTTGGACTTTGAGATTAGCCGGGAAGAGTAGTTAGAATCTGTGTGTTGTTGTTTTTTTTTTGTTTGTTTGTTTTTTTTTTCCCCCCAAACAACCAAAAAAAACACACAATCAGTATACCATAGGTGGGCCCAAATGCTTTGCGTTTCTGAGCTACGGCTGGGGAGAAGTCTTGGAAGAGTAGGATCTTGGAACCGTGGACAGTCAGTTCTCCTTGCCATCGGTATGTTCTCTAGACCTTTTCTTTCACTGCCCAGTTGAGGTACTTTTGCTATAACTGGGCGAGGTCTACAATTTCCTTTGCTCTCTGGTTGGGCCCTGGGCGGCCTTGTCTGTGCGCTCATTCGAGGTCATTTAGTCTTTGCCAAGATCCATCCGAAGGGAAGCTGGGAGGTCTTTGGTGAGATGTTCCATGAGATGTTCACTGCCCACCGACTCCGGGATGCCCACAAAACGCAGGTTGCTACGGCGATCTCTGTTCTCCAAGTCCTCCAGCTTGTCGTGCGTTTCTCACTCTGCGGCCTGACTTTGTTAGAGTCTCCTTTTTGTTGGACTGGATTTGGTTTTCCAGCCCTGTGACCGTTTTGGAGTTGATGGCGATGGCTGTGGCGAGGGCAGCATGGAGGGCATGAAACCGCTGGTCAAGTTGGGGCATCAAGAATTTGGAGACCTCTTGAGCTAACCAGGTTATTTATGAAGGGTCTTGTTCTTGCTCGGGGAAGGATCAGTGTAACGTGGTAGCAGGGAAAGCAACGGTGGGGATATACTGGCGTCCATCTGCGATTCAGACTGAAAGCCCACTGATGGAGAAGCGGGTTGGCGTCGTGGGTTTTTAGCAGGTCGTTTAGGTGGTATTGGGGCTGACTTGCCTTGCATTGTGGGTGGTGATTGTGTGCTGGGCGGTAGTAGGTCTTGTAGTGTGGTGAGCTTTTTGGGTTTCCCAGCAGCAGGGAAAAGTAGCAGGTCAGCCGACAGCAGATGGGGTTCACAGATTGCTAGGTTACTGATCATCACAGTGGGATAGAGAGTAGGAAGACTGTCATAGTCTGACTACTATAACCTAATCTTGGTTGGTGGGGCAGGGTGGATAAAAGGTTTGTCAGTAATAGGGTGTGTGTCTGGAGATGGAATTTGACCACTTAATGACCAAACACGGCTGTATCCATCATGGCTTTGAACTGTCACTGCGTGTAAACGCTGTCTTTGGTCAGAGAAGTGCACAGAGTATAATCACAAATTTACCACTAATGAGATGTCACAAAAAAAAGGTCTTGGAATCACTGGGATATGTTGTAGCGCTCCTTAACCCCTTACCGACCCATGCCATAGCAGGACTTCACAGGCCGGTTACTGGGGTTTAATGAGAGCTCCGGCGCGGAGCTCACATCAAACACCCAACATCTCAGCTGAGATGTCGGGATTCCCACATCAATCGATCGGATCCGGGATCAGATCGGTGCTGTTAACCCCTTGGATCTTGCCGTCAATAACTGACACTGAGCTCCAAATGTGCTGTTCCCCACCTGCATCGGAGATCCCGCTATAAGATTGCGGGATCTTCAGCGCTCACGTGACAGCCCGGTGTCCTGGCTTGACCCCCAGAAGCTGTCACGGAGCACTTCTTGTGAGTTGTTGGCAAGCGCTGCCAACCACTCAGTTTACAATTGCGACAGGTCCCGATGTGCTGCAGCCCATCGGGACCTGTCACAAGCGATCGGATGGTGCAGTGCTGTGGCTCCCAATGGGGCTGTGTAAAATTAAGAATTAATTGTGAAATAAGGTTTTTAAAAATATGAGGAAAAATAAAAAAAACCTAACCGTTCAAATCACCCCCATTCAAAATAAAAGTATTACCAATTTTTTTGTTTGGGCATCTCTGATTGTTTTTTTTATCACCGCATTCAATCTATCAAGGTATAAAATCGCTTAAGGAGAGCCGTTAATATTGTAACAGAAAGAAAGGTCCAAATGCCAAAATTACATTTAATTTTTTTTTGGTCACTGCAACATTGATATAAAATGCAATAGCAGCCAATCAAAACCGCGTATCCATCCACAATTGGTATCATTAGAAACTTCGGCTCAAGACGCAAAAAATAAGCCGTCACCAAGCCCCAGATCCTGGGAAAAAAAGGATGCTTTGGGTTGCAGAACATTGCACAGAAAGTGTGATATTTATTATTTTTTTTTTCTCACCACTTAGGTACCAGTAAGAGTATACATGTTTGGTATCCACAAACTCGTACCGACCTGAGGCATCACACAATCATGTCGGTTTTACCATATAGTGATCATGGCGAATACAAAAAAAAAAACAAGAAACAAACGTGTAATTGCATTTTTTTTTTTTTTTTCAATTTTACCGCGTTTGGAATTGTTCCCCATTTTCCTTTACAGTATATGGTAAAATAAATGATTGCATCTGAAGGTACAACTCGTCCCCCAACAAACAAACCATCATACGTCTATTGATGGGAAAAATAAAAAAAATTATAGCTTTTGGAAGCAGGGGAGCCAAAAATAAAAAACAATTCCTGGGTGGTGAAAGGGATAAGGTGGGATCTATCGGAGCTTGTAGTGTGCAGCAGAGGTCAGCAGATGGCACCTATGGTTGATACCTGTTGTTGGTCAATTCCAGTTCCCTTTCTCTATGGAGGGTTATACACTTTGATCTTTCTGACTTTGACCAGGCTGAAGCACCACAGGGGGGTGCAGGATGGGGGGGGGGCCATGGCAGTCTCCCCCTGGTGTAGTGCCTCACTGGGGATTGAGCTGGGTGTAGCTAATGTGATCAGTTTGTGTGGCGCCACCTGCAATGGTAGGGTTTTGCTGTGGTGGTTTCTGTGAGTTTGACAGTCTGTTGGCCTGGACACTGCTGTGAGTGGCTCTGGTGGAGTTGTTGCTGCTTGCTATGGTGATCTGCTGTCTTCTCCCTCCCCTGTCAGTCCTGCTCTTTGGCTTTTTGCCTTTCCACGCAGACCACTGGCACTACAGGGAAATAGGGCCGGCCTTGAATTTATGCCGTGGCTGCGCCGGGAGTGCACCCCCACCACCAGTGCAGCGCTCTGTTTCCAGGGTCCTGCTCCACACCTGGTTGTGTGCTGGGCCGATGGGTACAGCTTATTCTTGCTTCCACTGATATTCACATGGGATAGGGTTTATGGAGAGGCAGATGGTTTCTTCTCCTGGATATAATCTCTAGTTACGGTGATCCCCTGATTTGTCCCCACTGCCCCTGCAGTGTTTAATTCAGTGGCCCACTCTTACCTCTGTCCGTGGTGCGCTGCTTGTCTGGACTGATGGTGTGCTGTTGGCTGCTTTTAGATGTCAGCCACCTCCACCGTCGATAGGTCTCTGTTCCTGTTTTCACCCCGCAGCATGCCCGGCACCCACTGCCCCCCCCCCCCCCCACCCCCCCCCCTTCCCCCAGGGAGCTCTGGATGTCGCCTCTGTTCCTCTGTAGGCCTGATGCAGCAGGAAGAGTGGCCTCCGTCAGACCGCGGCGGAGAAGATGAACCGCCAAGATGGCGACGACGCTCACTCGCTCAGCCCCGCCGCTTCCCTCTCGTACCTGCCGGTCGTCAGGTAACGGCTGTCTCCGGGAATGATCTTCTAGCTGCTGTCCTCTGAGGAGATGGGCGCAGGCAGCAAGGGGGATCCGACGCTGCAGAACGAGTCCCGTTCTCTCCTCGCCAGGCAGGCACAGTCCAAAGGCCCCTTCGGGGGAGCCCTCAGGATAATGTCACCTTCCACTGCAATCCAGCCGCTCCCGACCTCAATACTGGTCCCAAACGGAGCGAGGACTGTGGAGGGGTGACAGCAATGCTGGTGCCACCGGGCAGGGGGCTCAGGCACGCATGGATGAGGTGGATGGAGTGTTATCCGCCTGGAGCCTCCTCATGCACGTCTGTCACTCCCGGCGGCCAGCTTAGTACCCAGGGGAAACATTTGTGTCATGATTTTTACTTTTTCTAAACAGGTTTTTGCTTAGTGTAATGATCAAGGCACCACTACAGCTTTTATTTTCACCGTTGTAGTCGTGCTTTAAATGTAAGCCCTCTTCCCTTGGTCATGTACTCTTTTGGCATTTTCACACTTGACCAAACCTACCTGGTCCTGCAGCGCCATCTTGGACTGGTTTCACGCTACCATCCGTATTATCACTCATCTGTCTCGCGGATTAGTTATACAAACCGGTGTGGGAGCATACAGTTGCATCAGGTTTTGTACCTTTTTAACACTGATTCAGTGGCGTGTCATTTTTAAACCGGGCTCTGGGCATGCTCAGTTAAAAAAAACCTGCCAGATCTGGGTTCAATAGAGCATTATTGTTGTTTAACCTGATGTTCACGGTTTTGTCACCCGGACCCGGATTCTGCCAGATCTCAGTTTGATAGAAACCTATTGTAACTTAACCTGCATTGCCCAAGGTCTGGGTGTTCACGCTTCTTTTACGGAGACCAACATCTCGAAAAAATGTGTCTTTGTCTCCGTGAAAAAAAAAATGTGGGGAACTGAAAGCACCCGCAAGTTCCTGCAGCCCCATTGAAAGTCAATGAGGCCGTAAAAGGATTGGGGTGCAGCCAGTTTCAGCTGCATTCACATGGATACCGAAAAACAGTAGTGGGAAGCCAGACTTATGCCTGTTTCTGACTCGCATGAAGTCAGTTATGTTACAGACTAGGTCTATGAGAAGCAGAACGAGGCTCCCATGGATTTGTACTAGAGCACTGCTGAACAAGATTGAAGGCAGTGGAAGGTGAGAATAAGACACAGGACTTGCACTGCTTCATTGGTGCTTTAAATGTAATAAGAAGAAAAGCTATATTGGTGCTTTAAGCTTGCTGAGAAATATCTAGTTCACAGAATCACATCATCCTGCAATATCAAGTGCTGCTGAGCACAATGGTGATTTGTATTCACATTGTAATCTATAAGGCTGTTTTCACATTGCATTTTTTTCCTGTCTGTGGGGATCCTATTTTGTGCAGGACCCCACAGACAGGAAAGGACTGGATTGGATGTGGCCTCCGGATGCCATTTCTCTGTCCGGGTTCATGATTTTCACAGATCCGGACACAGAAAGCCCAAGCCTGCAAAGTGCAGGCAAGTGGGGCACTTTCACTCCCACAATGTATATACATACATTTTGGGAGTGAAGCAAGGGTTAATAATAAAATATATGCTCACCTCTCCGGCGTGTCCCGCGATGCATGCCACCTATCCCAAGCTGAAGGATCAGGCGGGGCTACCTGATCAGCTGATCAGTCACATGACTGCATCAGCTGAGTGGTTTAAATCTCCTGCCCGCAGATCGGATTTGGTGGACGGGAGATTTAAACCCCACTCAGCTGATGCGGTAGCCCCGCCAGGTCCTTAAGCTCGGAACTAGATGGTACGCATCACTGGACACGCCGGAGAGGTGAACGTTTAATTTTTTTAAAATTTTTTTTTTTTAAACACTTGCTTTAGTTAATTTTAATGTATGTATATACATTGCGGAAGTCAAATTGAACTGGATCAGAGCAGTTTTAGTGCACTGAGCTTGCTGAGTACACTAAAATCTGGTCCGGGAAACGATCAGATGTTTTCCCGGGCCCGTGCTCCATAGGCCCCCATGTTAATTGTCGTAAACTGGTGCAGATCCGATTCTGTCTGATTTGGTCCGCTGTGGCCAAAATCGAAGCAGTCTTCTATTCTGGGTACAGCAAAAAATCGGACAGAATCGGATCAATGACAATTCGGCAGGCAATAGAGCACCAATCCGTACTCATAGGGATACATGGGGGCCAAATTGGATCCGTGGCTGTCAGGTTTTATAACTGACAGCCACGGATCCCCAAAAAACGCAAAACCAGTCTAAGAATTGGTAGTGTGTTCTGCCAGTCTAAATAGATTATTAACCCCTTCAGGACCCAGCCTATTTTGACCCTAAAGACCTTGGCATTTTTTGCAATTCTGACCAGTGTCCCTTTATGAGGTTATATCTCTGGAACGCTTCAACCGATCCTAGCGATTCTGAGATTGTTTTTTCGTGACACATTGGGCTTCATGCTAGTATTAAATTTAAGTCGATAATTTTTGTGTTTATTTGTGAAAAAATCAAAAATATGGCAAAAATTTTGAAAATTTCACATTTTTTATTTTTTTTTCTGATAAACCAGAGAGATATGTGACAGAAAAAAGTTATTCAATAATATTTCCCATATGTCTACTTCACATCAGCACAATTTTGGAAAAAAAAAATTTTTGGTAGGACTTTATAAGGGTTCAAAGTTCATGAGCAATTTTTCATTTTTCAACCAAAATTTACAAAACCATTTTTTTTTTAGTGACCACATCACATTTGAAGTCCTTTTGAGGGGTGTACATGACAGAAAACACCCAAAAGTGACACCATTCCAAAAACTGTACCCCTCAAGCTACTCAAAACTATATTCAAGAAGATGATTAACCCTTCAGGTGCTTCACAGGACCTAAGGCAAAGTGGAAACAAAAAATGGATATTTTAACTTTTTTTCTCAATGTTCTTTTAGCCTCAATTCTTTCATTTTCACATAGGCAACGGGATAAAATGGATCTTAAAATGTGTTGTGCAAATTCTCCCGAGTACACAGATACCTCATATATGGTCATAAACCACTGTTTGGGTGCACGGCAGGGCTCAGAAGGGAAGGAGCGCAATTTGAATTTTGGAGCTAATTTTACATTCAAAAAGTGAAATGGCGCTCCTTCCCTTCTGAGCCCTGCTGTGTGCCCAAACAGTGGTTTATGACCACATATAAGGTATCGGTGTACTCAGGAGAAATTGTCCAACAAATTTTAGGATGAATTTTATGCTATTGCCATGTGAAAACGAAAATATTTGGGCTAAAAGAAAATTTTTGTGAAAAAAAAAGTACTATTTCATTTTCACAGATCAATTTGTAAAGCACCTGGGGGTTCAATATGCTCACTACCCATCTAGATATGTTCCCTGGGGGGTCTAGTTTCCAAAATGGGGTCACTTGTGGGGGAGCTCCAATGTTTAGGCACACAGGGGCTCTCCAAAAGCGACATGGTGTCCGCTAACAATTTGAATAAAAATCAGCTCAAATTGTTAGCTGTCACCATGTTGCGTTTGGTGAGCCCCTGTGTGCCTAAACATTGGAGCTCCGCAACAAGTGACCCCATTTGGGAAACTAGACCCCCCCAGGGAACGTATCTAGATGCTTAGAGAGTACTTTGAACCCCCAGGTGCTTCACAAATTCATCCATAAAAATTAAAAAGCACTTTTTTTTTTTTTCCACAAAAATTTCTTTTTTCATTATTACGGACCAATTTGTGAAGCACCTGGGGGTTCAAAGTGCTCACTATGCAGCTAGATATGTTCCCTGGGGGGTCTAGTTTCCAAAATGGGGTCACTTGTGGAGGAGCTCCAATGTGGAGACGCACAGGGGCTCTCCAAACACGACATGGTGTCCGCTAACAATTTGAATGCAAAATGAGCTCAAATTGTTAGCTGACACCATGTCACGTTTGGTGAGCCCCTGTGTGCCTAAACATTGGGGCTCCCCCACAAGTGACCCCATTTTGGAAACTAGACCCCCCAGGGAACGTATCTAGATGCATAGTGAGCACTTTGAACCCCCAGGTGCTTCACAAATTGATCTGTAAAAATGAAAAAGTACTTGTTTTTCCGCAAAAAATTTTTTTTCAATTAATTTGTGAAGCACCTGGGGGGTCAAAGTGCTCACTATGCATCTAGATACGTTCCTTGGGGGGGTCTAGTTTCCAAAATGGGGTCACTTGTGGGGGAGCTCCAATGTGTAGGCACACAGGGGCTCTCCATACGCAACCTGGTGTTTGCCAACAATTGGAATTGTTAGCGGACACCAGGTCGCGTATGGAGAGCCCCTGTGTGCCTAAACATTGGAGCTCCCCCACTAGTGACCCCATTTTGGAAACTAGACCCCCCCAGGGAACATATCTAGATGCACAGTGAGCACTTTGAACCACCATGTGCTTCACAAATTGAGACATATAAATGAATAAAGAAACTTTTTGTGAAAAAACATACTAGTCTAGTAGTTGCAATTCGCAGCATAGGGGACCCATGGGGCTCTGCCATATTTTTGGTCCAGCCAGGTACAACTTGGCAGGTACGGACTGCCACCCACCCCCAGCTGCCTCGTCATACCTGGCTGGAACCAAAAATACAGCGAAGCCCATTTTTTTTTAATTTCTAGAACTAATTCTAGAAAAAAAAATTTACGTGGGGCTCCGCCATATTTTTGGTCCAGCCAGGTACAACTAGGCAGCTGGGGGCTGGAATCCTCAGCATAGAGAGGCCCAAGCGTTCTGGGCCCCCCATGCTGCGAATTACAGCCCGCAGCCGCCCCAGAAAATGGCGCATTCATTGAAGCGCCATTTTCTGGCGCTGTACCCACGCTCTTCCAGTTGCCCTGGTGCCGGTGGCTAACTGGGTAATAAAGGAGTTAATGCCAGCTTTTTATTGGCAGCTGGCACTAAGCCCGAGATTCATAATATAGGGCCAATGTTAGACCCGCCATTAGGAATCTCTAGTACGGTAAATAGTCAATAAATACACACAGAGAAAAATCTTTTTATTTGAAAAAAAGACACAATTCGGACTCCATCTTTATTATAAAAAGATCCGACGTAGTCCACAACGAAGGTCTCACGACGCTCGATCACCTTTGCTTTCAGATCGCTACTCTGGAGCCCGATCCGCCAGCATGGTGATCGAGCTGCAGAAAGTGATCTGACACCCCGGGCGCAGTGACCCATTATGTGCATCACTGCGCCTGGGCTGCCAGATCACTTTCCGCAGCTCGATCCCCATGCATGGGGATCGAGCTGCGGAAAGCGATCTGGCAGCCCAGGCGCAGTGATTCACATAGTGGGTCACTGCGCCCAGGCTCTTAGATCGCTGCTCTGCAGCCCGATCTCCATGCATGGGGATCGAGCTGCGGAAAGCCATCTGGCAGCACAGGCGCATTGACCCACTATGTGCATTACTGCGTCCGGGCTGTCAGATTGCTTTCTGCAGCTCGATGCCCATGCAGGGAGATCGGGCTGCAGAGCAGCGATCTAAGAGCCTGGGCGCAGTGACCCACTATGTGCGTCACTGCGCCCGGGCTGTTAGATAGCTTTCTGCAGCTCGATCCCCATGCATGGGGATCGAGCTGCGGAAAGCGATCTGGCAGCCCAGGCGCAGTGATGCACATAGTGGGTCACTGCGCCCAGGGTGTCAGATCACTTTCTGCAGCTAGATCCTCAGAATCCAGCTGTAGAAAGTGATCTGACAGATCCAGTACAGTGATCCACAGTGATCACATAATGGTCACTGTGGATCACTGTGCTGGATCTGTCAGATCACTTCCTACAGCTGCATCCTCAGGATCTAGCTGTAGAAGTGATCTGACAGCTCCAGCACAGAGCTGTCAGATGCGGAAGCGGCCGGAGAGAAGAGGAGGAGGAGCGGGACGCAGCCGTGCAGGATGGAGCGCGATCGCCGGAGGGGTGAGCGGGAGAGGCGATCGCCGCTCCGGTGATCGGGGGGGGGGGCAGGCAGGGGGAAGAGGGGGGGTGACAGGAGATGGGGGGGCACTCACAGGAAGCGGGGGCAGGCAGGAGGAGGGGGCGGGCGGCAGGGACAGGAAGCGGGCAGCAGGGACAGGAAGCGGGGGGGGGGGGGTAAGAAAGATGAAGAGGGGGCAGGATAGAGAGGTGGGGGACGGGGGCAGTTAGAGGATGACAGGGGAGAAGATCGGAGGGTAGGGAGAGCAGGGGCAGGCAGGGAAGCATGACAGGCGCGGTGATTTTCACTTTCACTTTTGAGTGCCAATCACCGCACCTGTAGCCGGGGGGGGTGGGGGCAAATCGACCCCCCCCCATGGGGTGTTGTACAACACCCCATGTACCTGCAGGCCGAGTGACAGGTCAGTGAGTCCCTCACTCGGCCTGCAGGAGCCCGATCTTTCCATGGCCCACCCCCTGGGCCAAGGGTCGGGAACTAACTTGTTTCCATGGCCCAAACGGTGGGCCAAGGGTTGTGAAGGGGTTAAAGGGCGCAGATTGGCAAACATTGTAACAGATGAAATGTGTGGTATTTGGCAGGTCTGTGAAGTCAGTCAATGCCCAGCTTCAGTGGAGTCGGATTCAGAGAAATTGAGTTGTCGGATGTGTGGCTTACTAACTTCACAGCCATGGTTGTAGTTTGGAGTCGGATTCTGGGAAATTGAAGAGTTGGAGTCGGATGTTCAGCTTACTGAGTCCACAGCCCTGGTATTTATAGAATAATAGCAGAATCTGAGAGGGGATAAGAGAAGTCGCCATAAAACACCATATTGCACATCTCACTACTCCATACAGTCGTCTTTTATAGAAGTTGAGGTGTGTTCGGCAAATGTCATGCCTAAAATGACAGTCTGGATGGATGACTGGAGCAAGAAGGATGGACAGACTCTGGTTAGCATCTGTCCTCCAAAATCCATCCAATGGAAAATTCGATCAAACTTAGGAAATGCTGGAGGAATTGGAGTGAATCCAGCACAGTCGCTCGCCCACTTCCTAGCACTGCTTCATCTTCAGAAGGAAAACTGAAGCTGGGCAGTGGTGCATGCAGCAAGCTAGCACATCAAAGACATGGATTTGGTGCATATGGAGCACCTTCTAATATTGCTTCTCCCACTTTCTGCTCTGTCTGGCTGTTTTGTGTATATAGAAATTGAGCAGAAAAGACAGATGAAATGGTGATATTGTGGGATTTTGGTTAGTAAGTAGGGTATGTTGGGTCCAGTGATGTAGAGATGTGTGTCATCAGCATAGAGATAACGAAAGCTGTGTGAATCTTATGAGCTGTCCCAGGTCAAGAGTGTACATGGAGAAGATCAAGGGTCCTAGAACTGAACATTGGGGGACACCGATAGATAGGGAATGAGATGAAGAGGTGGTGTGGCAGAGGGAGACGCTGAATGTCCAGTCTATTAGATATGATGAGATCCAGGAGAGGGATAAGTCTAATACCAACATATAACAGAATCTGTAACAAGAAGTAATAGTCTACAGTGTTACCAGCAGTTGACAGGTCCAGGAGAAGTACAGTCATGTCTGCTGCTTTTGGCAGGTACCGTAGTAACTGTAACTGTAGTCGTATTGTGTGTGTCAGCCTTTGCAACATGCGGAATACGAATTTGGGCAAAAGTAATCGCTGTGTCCCTTTCTACTGCTTAACATTATGGACAGAAGAAGAACTTTTTATTTTCAGATTTGTCAATTAATTTCTGGACAGTTAAGGTAGGTGTACAATTGCACTTTTTTTGCAATTTCACCGCATTTGGAATTTCTCCTTCGCCTCATTGGAGGACACAGGACCGTGGGGTGTTATGCTGCTGTCCACTAGGAGGCGACACAAAGCAGAATCTGCAAAAGAGTTAAGTGGCTCCTCCTCTGCTGTATACACCCCTGGGGCAGACACTGCCTCACAAGTTTTTTTGCTTAGCCTCTTAGGAGGCACACACAATTTTTTTCTCTCTCTTCCAATTTTTACAAAGACACTTCTCCTAGAAGTAAAGTTGGTCCGGCGTGACCCCCGGCATGCTCCTTTCTCGGCCCACCACTGTTGGCGGCGCTGGGTTAAAGTCGAGATATCCATACATATGCCGTCTTACTTCCTCAGTACCCCACTGATGGGATGCTGGGTCGAAGTTGAGATACCCCCTGTACAGCATGCTCCCCATGAGCTTTGATGGAGTTTTTATTACAGCCAGGACACTCTACTATCAAACGTCTGCACCTCATCCTCCCTGATGGACTCTCGGGGCACCACAAGGTACAGGCTATATTAGCCACACTGCCAGAATTTACTGCCACAAGGTGCAGGCTATACTCAGCCACGATTCCAGCTGTGCTACTGCAGGCTGATCCAAGGCAAAGTACAGGGTGGTATCGGCCACAGTGCCAGCATCGGCTACAACATGGCGGGGTTGTTTCTATGGAGGGCAGACTTGGAGTAGAGTAGGATGACACTACCAGATAACATTATCATGGCAGCACACTCCCTCTGGTCGTTCTCTTCAGAAGCAGATTACTGTTATCTCAGGAACACTGCAAAATACTGACCCAAAGTACATGAGTGATTGTCAGCATTAGGCAGGCTGGGTACACACTGAGAATGTCACAAGCCCGGACAACCCCTTTAATATTGTGATTCCCGCACCCTGTGTTGTCTGAGTAGTGTTCCGCCCACGGTTACGGAGCTCGGATGTTCAGTTTGGGGATGAGCCCTGGTCCACGTTGTCTTGCTAAAGGCGGCAGGGCCAGCGGACGAGAGTACCCATTGACCCCCGTGTCTCCACAACCAGCTCCCAGCGCTTGCTGTGCAGCGCTGGGAGCTCGTTAATCATTGGTCTCCAGCTGTCACACACACCGATGCTGCTAAATCTATGATCACCGACTGATCGTTGATACGTGTCACACACAACAGTGTTGTTTTGACATCGCTGCAACGTCACCAAACAGGTGACATTGCAACGATGTCATTCACAATATCGTGTGTAACGGGCCCTTAAAAGTGCAGAACACATTGTTGCCAGCTCATTACTACTGATCCGAGCTGACAACAGAGCTTGGGTCTTTAATGTGCACAGCTTGCAGCGCACTATCCTAGCCCCTGAAACAATTGTCGCTGAGTACTTAATTTCAGGGAGGGTCAGAGGCTGTGGCATTGACAGCAGCCTACTCCCCACCCCCTCCCCTCCTTGATGCTTTATTTGGGTATCCGAGTATACACTGGGATTCTCAAACAAAAGGGAAGTTTTAAAAAACAAGTTTGGTTAGGGGGATTTTAATTCAAGCATATTTGAAAATTATAGCTATGGTTATGGCATTAAGTGGGAAGTTGGGATGAAAATAACCTGATCTTTAAAGGGTTTGTCGAAAGTCCAACCTCTGATCCACAAATCTGATAATAGACCCTGCTCTAAAGGCCCAGTTAGGCTGGCTTCACATTTGCGTTTGTGTCAGCATGCGTATGGCATGCAGACGCAAACGCAGCCCATACTAATGTGAACGTAGTGGAGAATCTCTGCATGCGTTCACATTAGTATGCACCCCGACCAGCCAATCGGCTGTCTCTGGGCGGCCGGGAGGAGGAGATCAGCGGTGGAGATCTCCTCCTCCCGGCCACAGCTGATCTCCTGCCGGTGTCAGTGCGAGAGATTTGAAGAAACTGCTGATCTGACAGCTATTTAAATCTCCCGCGCCGACACCGAATATGTGATAGGTGATATTGGTGCAGGAGCTGTTTCAAATCTCCTGTGCCGACCTCACCTATTCGGTGTTGGCGCGGGAGATTTATGTAAACAGGAGAAAAGGATTTGACAAACAGCAGCACACCACCAATGCATAAATGAAACGTAATCAAGTTTATTAAACACGAGAGACATACATATAAAAACAATTAAAACCATACAAAAAACCACAAACCCAAAATGGTAGAAGTAGTCCCCCAAAAATAATAATGCATCATCACAAGAAAGGCACATCCAAATGCAAAATGACAGATATGGCAAGAACAACAATAATCTATTTGAAAAAACAATGTAATATAACAGTGAAGGCACAAGAATGGTTAGCAAGTACACTGAATTGCAATAGCAGCAACAGTGAGATGTGCAAAGTGTGCACTATAAAGTGTTTGTGCAAGCCCTCAATGAGAGAAAGGTGCACCTGTTCCCAATAGGGAAAATAATCAATGACCCCCTGAGAAATCTGCTCAATGTCAACTAGAAATAATTGTGCAAAATGCAAAGTAAAGCATTGGATGATGCCCAGAGTACTAAAAGTAATAAGCCATGGCAAAAATGAAACTGCCCAGACCACAGAAATACTGAACTGCTCTGACATAATCATATAGTCCTGTAATAGGAGAAATCCAGGGAAATCCCTGATCAGAGGAGCAGAACCAGGAGTGGTGTCCGGGCCATGCTGAGCATAGTGGAGAGGGACCCTTCTCCAACTCGTATCGCCGCGTTAATGCGGCTTCATCAGGGAGGCCTGTCAGATCAGCTGTTTCTTCAAATCTCCCGCGTCAACACCGGCGGGAGAGCAGCGTCAGCTCTAGCTGATCTCCCGGTGGCCGCCGCTGATCACCAGTGGCCACCGGGAGTGATTTCAATGAGATCCGCAGCGTTCTGCGCTGTCATGCGGAGGACACTGCGGATCCATTGCCTTCAATGCGTGGTTTGTGCGCTTGCGGATGCTTGCAGATAAAACAAGCACCCGCGACCGCACAAAAAATGCAACATGCTGCGTTCGGAGGGCGCACAAATTGTGTGCATCCAAACGCAACCGAACGCAGCCAAACACAGGCACATGCGTTCCCATGTTAAACATAGGAACGCAGTGCGCAAGCGTTTGGCTGCGTTCGGTACGCTGCGCTTGCAAACGCAAATGTGAAGGCACCCTAACTGCGCCTTTAGTCTCACCGAAAAGTTATGGCGGGTTTACACGTTGCGATATCGTAGTACAATTTCAATGAAAAGTCACGTGGTTCAATCGTTGGAGCCGACATCGTGCCTGCGTTGTATGGTGTGAACGTCCAATACGATGCAGGAACGATGTCAATGCGATATCGGGGATTGAATGAGCGTGCTATTCAATGCCCCGATATTGCATAGCGATTGAAGCCGGATCGTGCTGTGTAAACGCCCAATTACGATGCGATTTGAAACGTCACCCATTCACTCCCATGTTAACTATGCGATCCTGGATTGGGAGGCGGAGACATCGCACGGACGTTGTATTCCGATATCGCAGCGTGTAAACATTCAATGCGATGCGGGAGGAACGTGCACTAATTGCGCGCTCCCGCGCCATTGAACTGCGATATCGGAACGATATTGTAGCGTGTAAACCCACCATTAGTCTGTTTTAAATCTGTATGGATCAATTAACCTCATAACGACAGCCTTAAGTCTACAGATGTTGGGAAAAAAAGGGTACTTGTGCCCAACCTACGTCTGTAGACGTAAGGCAGCAAAAAGCCCTGTAGCGCCGCCCCTGTAGCTAAAATCTCTAGGCTGTCAGCGTATCAATTGTAGCTGAGACCCTAGAGATTAGTAATTAGCTGGTGTTTTACCAGCACCGGTAATGTGATGACCAGTAAGCACCGTTTACCAGTCATCACATTAGAAAAAGTGAGTGCCGGTAAAAAGTACTTTACACTTTAATCCGACATGAGAAAACCGCAACCCCTTAGCCCACCAAGACCACCTGTGCCTGAGATCACCCCTCTTACCTCCCCATCCTTCCCCAAGACCATCTCAAAATGGTGGCGCATGTAAAACCGCGCCGCCACCCCTACAGCTCCATGCGATCTGACATGTCACAAGTCAGATAGCATAGGTAACGCATCCCCCCTGTGCCCCCAACAATTTCTGCAGCCTCCGACCTCCTCCAGCCCCCTATCTCCTGCTCCTCCAGCCCCCTATCTCCTGCTCCTCCAGCCCCCTATCTCCTGCTCCTCCAGCCCCCTCCTCACTCCTCCAGCTTCCCTCTGCTAAACCAGCCCCTCTCCTCTGCTACCCACAGCCCCCCATCTCCAGCTCCTCCAGCCCCCTCCTCCGCTCCTCCAGCTTCCCAGCACCGCTCCTCCACTTCCACTTCCCCCCGCCTCCTGCAGCACCGCTCCTCGATCCTGGGGTCCCGCTCCTGGATCGTGGCACTGCCCGTCTGTCTCCTCTTCTGTGCGCGCACTCTTAGGGGAATGATAGGTCATGAACTTACAGAGTTCATGACCTATCATTCCCCTGGGGTCACACAGGGGTTAACTGTGTTCTTCATGGTAATAGGCTTTAGGGTACCTTTTACACGCCGTAACCGTGGCGAGAAATATTGATGGCGATATCCCAAAATGGCGGCAAAATGTCGTCACTCCACGGTCGCCTGATCTCTGTGCACTGCTCTGAAATCTAGCGACCGTGGCGCAGCGACATATCTCCGCCAAATTCCCCAATTACATGCTGCAATTGGGAGGGATTTTGCCGGCGATTATTGCAAGGCAACATATCGCCATCAATATTTCTCGCCGCGGTTGCGGCGTGTAAAGGTATTCTTAGAGATTATTATGAAGATCCGTTAATCTCTGTGTGACCCCAGGATCGTGATGGGTCATGAACTTACAGAGTTCATGACCTATCATTCCCCTGGGAGAGTACCTTCTTATAGCATATGGGGGATGCCCCCATATGCTATAACACTGAGAAACGTCAAAGTTAGGGTCTGGGGGCACCACTATCACATATAGGTAGGATCCATCCCACTATGCAAAAAACATGTAGCAATTGAAGAAAAAGAACATAGCAACAGGGATGATCACTATAATCAATCTTTATTTATATAATAAACTCAATAGAAAAACACAAAACACCACTGACCACCTCTTTAAAATTAAAAACAATTAAAACCAAAAAAAGTTGTTACAAAGCTGGTGTACACCAGTTACACAAGTGTACACAAAGCTGGTGTACAGGTTACTGAGCAATAGGCAATGATACCAAGTCAGAGTATAGTACAATATAATTTGCTGGCAGATCTGAACAAATGTCTCATACAGTCAATTTACAATCAAATTACAGTATGGCAAATTGTGCCCTATTAACCGTAATTACACTGCACCCCTGCAGCTGTGGTTAGGGCCAATCCCTCCAAGCTTCACCATATAAGGTCCTATACACCCTCTAAAATGTCCTGCAAAAGGGGCCAGGGATACAGAGTAATCTGCCAGCCAACTCAAACCTCAGCTATATACAATATAATCATACCCAGCCACCAGCTTTCCAAGGACCCGACCCGACGCGTGCCGTCCGCCTAGGACTTCCTCAGGGAAGAAAGAGATAAGTGCCCCTGAGAAACGTCGCGAGACCGCCCACTGGACTACGTCGGACGCCACAGAAAAATAAAGAGGGGGTCTAAATTGTGTTTTTTGTTTTGTTTTTCTAATAAAAAAAAAAAATCTTTCTGTGTTGTCTTCTTTACAATTTACGAGATTTCTAATGGCCCGGTCTAATATTGGCCAGACATTATGAATCTCGGGCTTGGTGTCAGCTGCCAAAAAGCTGGCATTAACCCCTTACTATCCAGTCTGCCACCGCTACACGGCAGCTGGAAGAGCTGGATACAGCGCCAGAAAATGGCGCTTCTATGAATGCGCCATTTTTCTGGGGCGGCTGCGGGCTGCAATTCGTAGCAGGGGGGGGAGGGTTCCAGCCCCCAGCTGCTTAGTTGTACCTGGCTGGCCCAAAAATATGGTGACATATATATATATAATTTTATTATTTTTTTTTTTTTATTTTTTTTTTAATCATTTCAAGAAATAAAAAAAAGGGGGGGGGGGGGGGCGGCTTCCCATATTTTGGTTTCCAGACGGGTAAAACTAGGCAGAAGGGGTTGGTAGCAGCACGTAGCTGCCTGCTGTCCCTGGCTGGACCAAAAATATAGCGAAGCTCCACGTCTTATTTTTTTTTTTTTTTTTTATTTAATAAAGAGATACTAAAAAAAAATGCAGGAGAGGAGACGACCAGGACACGGTGTCTCCGTATCTTGTGCACATGCTCTGAAAGTGAGAAATTGTGTGAAAAAAAGAATGTTCAATATGACGTTATCAAATTCTGTGAAGTGGCTGTAGGTTCCAAATGCTCACTATACCCCTAGATATAATCCTTGGGGCGTCTAGTATACAAAATGGGGTCACTTTTGGGGGAGCCCCAATGTTTAGGCACATAGGGGCTCTCCATACGTGGCATGGTGTCCACTAACAATTGGAATTGTAAGTGGATACCATGTCGTGTATGGCGAGCCCCTGTGTGCCCAAACATTGGAGCTTCCCCACAAGTGACCCCATTTTGGAACCTAGACCCCCCCAAGGAACTTATTAAGATGCATAGTGAGCACTTTGAACCCCAAGTGCTTCACAAACTGATCCGTAAAAATGAAAAAGTACTTTTTTCCAACAAAAATGTTCTTTTGTCCTCAATTTTTTCATTATCACATGAGCAACAGGATAAAATGCATCCTAAAATTTGTTGGGCAATTTCTCCTGAGTACACCGTTGCCTCATATGTAGTCATAAACCACTGTTTGGGCGCACGGCAGGGCTCGAAAGGGAAGGAGCGCCATTTGACTTTTTGAATAGTAAATTAGTTCCAAAAGTCAAATTGTGCTCCTTCCCTTCTGAGCCCTGCCGTGCGCCTAAACAGTGGTTTATGACCACATATGAGATCTGCGTACTCAGGAGAAATTGCCCAACAAATTTACGGATGCATTTTATCCTGTTGCCCATGTGAAAATGAAAAAGTTGAGGCTAAAAACATTTTTGTTGGAAAAATTAAAATGTCCATTTTTTGTTTCCACTTTGCTTTAGTTCCTGTGAAGCACCTGAAGGGTTAATAATCTTCTTGAATGTAGTTTTGAGTAGCTTGAGGGGTGCAGTTTTTGGAATGGTGTCACTTTTGGGTACACCCCTCAAAGGGACTTCAAATGTGTAAATTGTGCTGGAATAATGAGAAATTGCTGATTAACTTTGAACTCTTAACTTCCTAAGCCAAAAATTTTTTTTCCCAAAATTACCGTATATACTCGTGTATAAGCTGACCCCCCCCCCCCCCCCCCCCCTACTTTTGCCCCCAAAACCTGGGAAAACCTATTGACTCGTGTATAAGCCGAGGGTGGACCCCATCACAGGTATACAGCCCCCAGCAGTGTGGTATACAGGCCTCCCCAGTGGTATATACAGGCCCCAGCAGTGTTACAGCAGCAGCCCCAATGGTATATACAGCAGCAGCCCCAGAGGTATATACAGCAGCAGCCCCAGAGGTATATACAGCAGCAGTCTCAGAGGTGTATACAGCAGCAGCCCCCGAGGTGTATACAGCAGCAGCCCCCGAGGTGTATACAGCAGCAGCCCCCGAGGTGTATACAGCAGCAGCCCCCGAGGTGTATACAGCAGCAGCCCCCGAGGTGTATACAGCAGCAGCCCCCGAGGTGTATACAGCAGCAGCCCCCGAGGTGTATACAGCAGCAGCCCCCGAGGTGTATACAGCAGCAGCCCCCGAGGTGTATACAGCAGCAGCCCCCGAGGTGTATACAGCAGCAGCCCCCGAGGTGTATACAGCAGCAGCCCCCGAGGTGTATACAGCAGCAGCCCCCGAGGTGTATACAGCAGCAGCCCCCGAGGTGTATACAGCAGCAGCCCCCGAGGTGTATACAGCAGCAGCCCCCGAGGTGTATACAGCAGCAGCCCCCGAGGTGTATACAGCAGCAGCCCCCGAGGTGTATACAGCAGCAGCCCCCGAGGTGTATACAGCAGCAGCCCCCGAGGTGTATACAGCAGCAGCCCCCGAGGTGTATACAGCAGCAGCCCCAGAGGTGTATACAGCAGCAGCCACCAGAGGTGTATACAGCCCCAGAGTATATACAGCAGCACCAGTGGTATGGCTTATATTGGCAGCCACCAGCCTACTACATGCACATACCCATACATACACACACACACACACACACACATATATATATATACACATAGACACACACATACACACAGCTTCCTACCTTGTCCCCCCCGTTCTGCAGTGCCTCCGGTGTCCTCCGTGCCGACCGCTGTGCTGCCTCCTCGATCCTCTTCTTCTGTGCTGGGATGTCCTCTGTGCCTTCCGGTGGGGTCCTCGCTCCGTTCCCGGTCTGCTGTGCCTTGTGGTTCCCCCTGCTTCAGTTCCATCATCGGTGCTGGGGGCCGCCATCTTCCTTCTTCCCTCCGCCCCCAGCCAGTGATGTCAGAGCAGGCTGCGCTGTGATTGGCTAGCACCCGTAATCACGTGTCACGGGTGCTAAGCCTGCTAAGCCAATCACAGCGCGGCCTGCGCTGACATTACTGTGACATCACTGGCCGGGGGCGGAGGGAAGAAGGAAGATGGCGGCCCCCAGCACCGATGATGATGGAACCGAAGCAGGGGAACCACAAGGCACAGCAGACCGGGAACAGCGCACGGAGGACACCGGAGGCACTGCAGAACGGGGGACAAGGTAGGAAATACTGCGCAGCGCCCCCCCCCCCACCATAGGATTACCGTATTGACCCGTGTATAAGCCGAGGGGGGGACTTTTCAGCCCAATTTTTGGGCTGAAAAACTCAGCTTATTCACGAGTATATACGGTATGCTGATGTGAAGTAGACATGTGGGAAATGTTATTTATTAACTATTTTGTGTCTCATAACTCTCCTCCAGTTTAACAGAATAAAAATAAAACATTTGAAAATTGTGAAAATTTCAAAATCTTTGCCAATTTTTTTTATATTTTCACAAATAAACACAAAAATTATCTACCTAAATTTACCACAAACATGAACAATATGTCACGAAAAAACTGTCTCGGAATCGCTAGGATCCGTTGAAGCGTTCCAGAGTTATTACCTCCATAAAGGGACACTGGTCAGAATTGCAAAAAACGGTCTGGTCATTAAGATGGAAATTGGCTCCATCACTAAGGGGTTAAATGAAGTCCATGTGATGTCTGAGGAGAAATAAAACTAACAGCTCACTGTGAGAAAGTAGCCATGGCCTAATGTCTTCCTGTAACACATGTAGAGGACTTAAACACCTTTTTTTGTTTTTGTTTTGTGTTTTTTTTTTTGTAAGGAAACAAAGTGTTGCATGTATTAGGCTGATTTCACATCAGCGTTTTACGCTGATCGTGGCAGTTGCGGTGAAAAAAACACAACTGCCGCGATTACCGCATGCTTCAAGCCCCATACAATGTCTATGGGGCTTGCGGTAAGTGTGCGGTTTCGGCACTTGCGGCAGGTGGGGGCGCGAAAAAAAACGCGGTATGCCGCGGTTTATTCGCGGCTGCAAGTGCCGATACCGCACTTGCCGCACCTGCCGCAAGCCCCATAGACATTGTATGGGGCTTGCCGCAAGTGTGCCGCGATCGCGGCCGTTATGCGGTAATCGCGGCAGTTGCGTTTTTTCACCGCAACTGCCGCGATCAGCGTAAAACGCTGATGTGATAGCAGCCTTAGATATTAAGTTCTTTGTTGTTTTTTTTTTTTTTTAAGAAACTTGCAGTAATATTCCCCACTTTAACAGGTTTCTACATCTATTCATAGTTCAACATTCTAACGTAACATCACAGGATCTATAGGCGGCTATATTTTGTATATATCTATAGTGTGGTTATTTCTTTAGACAAGGACTAAGTTCAGGAAAGGTCCTCTATGCTTGCAGTTTCTATATTATATTTTTAGTTAAAAGATGGTGTAACAATATATCATGCACCGCTCACATGGGTAATGTAATATTTCTGTCCTAGGTGTTGATGTGAGTATGAATACACATCTGAAAGCAGTAAAAATGACTGTAAAAAACAGAGAACCTGTTCAGTTGGAGACATTAAGTATTCGAGGAAACAACATCCGTTATTTCATTCTACCAGACAGTTTACCACTTGACACCTTACTTGTTGATGTTGAACCAAAAGTTAAATCTAAAAAGAGAGAGGCCGGTAAGTGTATTTGCTTTGACAAATTAAAGAATTCCTTAAACTTGTGATATATATATATTTTTTTTTTTTCCTTCCATGTAATGGTTTATCCCTACATGGATTCCAACAAGCTGCTGAAGAAATTAGACCATTGTGTGCTACACTGTTCACATGGACATCTAGTTTTTAAGTAAAATGCTGTTAAATGAAATGAAACAACCTGCTTGTATGTCATATGTTGCCTCCTGGCCTTTGATGGGTGTTTAACCTGTTAAATGCTACTTTTTGCTTTTATAGTGGCATTTAATGTGCTAGAAGGGAGTGGGCATAATTTGACATGTGATTGTGGGGTGCCGAAGGGTTATGACAGCCAAAGGTCTGCTGAAGACCGCGTGCTTGTTTCAGTGCTGTGGAGTCGGGAAGCCAAACCTCCAATTCTGATTCCCTTATACATAGCTCATTTTTAAGTGATATTTATTGTAGTACAATGGTAATATCAGGCCTCGAATTATTACAATGATACAATAATCAAGATGTTTAGGTAAACCATAATGGTAATTTAATAATATTTAGCACATTCTGCATTGAACTACTGTACCTAATTTATTATATATTGTAGGAGTTTATGCTGACTCCACAGCCCTAGTTGCCATAACAGTTCTAATGGGAAAGCCACCGTTTAGCTGGCATTCTTATCGCTGTGTTAGCATAAGTCCAATGTATAAAAAAAATAAATTAATCTGTTTGGTAAATGACGTCACAAAAAAAAAAAAAAATCAAAATGGCAGTTGTGTGTGTTTTTTTTTTTTTTTTTTTTTTGCAGCTGCACCATGGTAATAAAATGAAATGGGTGAATAGACATTGTATATACCCCAAAATAGTATCTGTGGGGGAAAAAAAAATAGCCCTCACACAACCTCATATCCCAAAAGTTGAAAACATTAAGGCACTCAGAAAATGCTAACACGAGCAAATATATGTAAATATATTTTTTGCATTATAACACTCTTTTCCTCCCAAAAATGTGGGAGGAAAAGAGGGATGGGGGGGGACTGTGTTTTATAATCCAGTTGTAGTTGACCAGGAGCAGGTTCGCAGGAGCGATTGTCACAGACAATGCAAGTGTCATGGGCGATGCACAGCCCATGACACCCACCGCTGTATCCCATGTGACAATGTCTCCTGTGACTCCGCTCCTGATAAGCTACAAATGGATTTTACAACAGATGCCCTTGTCGTCGTCGTCGTCTATTTATTTATAGAGCACCATTCATACCATTTTTATATTACATTTTTCCATCGTCGCCACGACAGCACCACCTGAGAGAGAGGTCCACCCAGCCAAGATAGGAAATCTTTGAAATAAAAAGGCGGTACCTCTCCTACATCTCAGTTTAGGTTTCTTGTCTTGGAGGTGGGAGACCTCTGAACACAATCTGTTCCCTGGCCTGACCCGGTAACTGGAAGATGCGACTTACCTGCTATGGTTCCTGACTAAGGTGGCAGAAGCACCTCCCCGTGGTATCTCCTTCGTGGTGGTGGGCGTGGAGCCAGGTATAGGGCCACAAGCGGTCCATCTCGGCGCCAGCGTCGCCCAAGTTTCACGCATGCAAGGCTCTGCCCTGTAATGCTGTGCCCCTGGGTGACGACGCTGAGAAACACATCGGGCATTTGATTTTCCCGCCGCCACTTGCTTCTTCCGGGTGTGGCAGCGAATTCGGATGTGACGTTGGAGGTGCATGTGCAGTAATATCCAAGATGGCGGCGTGCGGATGCCGGATTCATCAGGGCGGTCTCTCCCTGCATTACTGGAGGTTATATGGAAGGAGTGGAGCGGTAGGACATCGCTGCGAGGTATGGAGCAGGGCTCTGTCTATTCAGATGGCGGAACCGGCCACAGACTATCACACCTCGGGAGAAGGCCCACAGGTCCTCCCAGAAGTCTGCCAGATCCAAACGCAAAGCAGCCTCCAAAGCCGATACACTAACATTCCTGAGGTGAGTGCCACTGGGATGTTTTATGTGTTCTTATATGTTCTTTCTTCTTGCTCCTTATTTCTTAGGAATGCAAAGAGAAGTTATACAAGAGAAATGGGGAATGTGCCATTTGCAAGGTCCCTTTTTCAGAGGATTATATGAAGGAGCGGTGTCCTCCATGCATTGATAGGACTGTGAGAGGGGAGATTCCTAGCCTTGCATCAAGTCTTAGGGATTTGGTGAAGGAAGAATTCAGATCTCTCCAGAAGAATGGGGAAAAAAGAGGAGAGAAGTCCTGAGTCTCACTCAGACTCAAAGCAGGAACCAGCGAAGCTTCATAAAAGGGTCTCATAAGTCTAGCTCTTCCTCCTCTTCATCAGACGCATCGTCCTCAGAAGATAGGGCTGAGGGATGACTTTGATTCCCGAAAAAGGACACTGATTACTTAAGGCAGTAAGATGTACCATGGGTTTAGTAGACACCCGTGATCCCTCCTCAGTAGATGTGATGTTTGGAGGGTTGGCATGTATAATTAAAGGTACCGTTACATGCTACAATGTTGTAACAATCTCACGGGAGTGCGGTCGTTAGGACATCATTTTGAGATCGTTAATGAGATGTCACATGTCTAGATATCATTAACGATGCATCAACGATGTGGAGAGTAGCTATTGTTTGCACAACCTAGCGAACGATACTTGTTCGCTGTTGTGAATAGGCGAAGTCGTTAACGACATCGTTATCGCGGTGTCGCACAACGATGCAGCAGGTTGGCTGAACGACGATCGTCTGATTTGAGAGCATGTTCTCAAATCTGCGATCAACGATCCAACAATTCATCATTGTCGTATCATGGTGCCACACGCAACAACGTACTAATGATGTCGTTTGAACAACTCCAAACCCGTGACGTTTTGACGATATCATTCACGATATCGTACCATGTAACGGTAGCTTAAGTGTACCTTCCCTATTAATCAAATCAAAAAGTTCAGGCTCTTATTACTGAACACTGGAAGAGACATGATAAGAAAGGGTCCCTTCCCTCAGTAGCAAGAAAGAAATACCCCTTTGACCAAGACGCCACCACTTCATGGGATAAAAGTCCCTTTGAAGATTTGGGCAATATAAAAGACCAATTAGACAGAAAAGCTGATTTCTATTTGAGGGGTTCATCGGAGACTACTGGTAGCATTTTTAGGCCAATAATATCATACACCTGTGTTGCCTGTTCACTGATGATCTGGTTGCAACAGTTCGAGTCCCAGGTGCAGGGTGATGTTCCGAAGGCTGATGTCTTATCTTTTCCACTGGTTCATTCTGCAGTAGCTTTCCTGGCCGATTCCTCTGACGACTCCCTAAAGTTAGCTATAAAATCTACCTCATTGTCTAACTTAGCAAGACGGACTTTATGGCTGAAGAACTGGCCGGCAGACGCACAGTCACAAGCCAAGCTGTGTGCCATGCTAGTGATAAGAAAAATAACTTTTCGTCATTTCCAGCATCTACCTTCAGGAGTCGTTCCTTTTGGAGGCAAGTGTTTTTAAGAAAAAAGTCCCCCAAGATGTCAAGGGATGCCTGGTATGATAGGAAGAGCAAACGGCCTGGATTCCTGTTCAAGGGATCTTCCATGATGGATAGCAAGAAATCTTCCAAGTGGCTGCCTTGCACCAGGTGGGAGGAAGACTCGTTGTTTCTCCCAGCCTGGTAAGCAGGGCTGTGGAGTCGGAGTTGGAGTCAGTAGAAAATGTTCCGACTCCTAAAATATATAATAGTAGTTCAATGCAGAATGTGCTGAATATTATTATTATGATTTATTATGTTCTATCTAAATACCTTGATTATTATGTCATTATAATGATTAAAGCCTAATGTTACCATTGACCTACAATAATTTTATCACTTAAAAACAAGCCATGACTGAAGGAGTTGGAGTCTGAGTCAGAGCCAGGGAAATTCAGGAGTCGGAGTCGGTGGTTTGATTTACTGACTCCACAGCCCTGCTGGTAAGAGAGAGACTCCTGCAAGTGGGCACGAGATACAGGTTACGGCTGGAGTTCACTTTGACCCCTGTGGGGTCCCTGGTAAGAACATCTGTTAGCAACATGACACTATCCAGAATTCTAATGGACGAAGTACACTCCTTTTAGTCCGGAAGAATATTGTGACAACAGTCCCAAAAGAAGAAAGAGGAAAGGGCTTCTTCTCCCCTCTATTTCTAGTCTCAAAACCAGATGGGTCCTTCCGGACTATTATCAACCTAAGACAGCTAAACAGGTTGCTGGTACACTGGACTTTCAAAATGGAGACAATGAAGTCTGCCATAAAGCTCCTGTTTGCAGGCTGTTTCATGGTAGTACTGGATCTAAAAGATGCGTACTACCATGTTCTGATCTTTCAGAGCCATCATTATTACCTTCACTTTGCTCTTTATATGAACGGGTCCCTCAGACACTATCCGTTTCGGGCTTGTCCTTTTGGCCTGGCAATTGCCCCAAGGATCTTTACAAAGCTGATTTCAGAAGTGATGGCTCATGTGAAGCAGAAACAGATATTGATTATACCTTACTTGGACAACCTTCTAATTGTGGGGACCACCAGAAATCAGTGCACATCCCATCTGCAGATTGTACTGTCCACCTTATGAGATCTGGGGTGGATCATCAATCTGGAGAAGTCCAGGCTAGTACCCACAGCAAGTCTGACCTTCCTGGGGTACATTTTGGACTTGCAGTCTCAACTTTGCCTACTTCCTCCAGACAAACTGCTTAAAATTCAGGCCTTAATTCTTGCAACTATAGAGAATCCCCATGTGACCTTGCGGAGGCCAACGTCTCTCCTGGGTTTCCTCACATCCTGTATCCCCGGAGTTCCCTGAGCTCAATTACACAAAAGGGTTCTCCAGTGGAAGGTTTTGAGACAACGGATTCTCCTAGGCTCCTCTTTGGCTTTAAAGTTAGTACTTTCAGTAGGCACCAATCTCACAACAGATATTCCGTGGGTTCTCCCAGTGTCAGACATTACCACAGTATTACCACATATGCAAGTTCCTGGGGGTGGGGTGCCCATCTTTGGAATCTCTCGGCACAGGGAGTTTGGGACTCTGATCTCTCACGGATGTCCTCAATTATGCGGGTACTCCGAATTGTGAAGGAAGCCATTTTAGCCTTTCTTCCCAGTATCTGGGGTCAGCACCTACTAATTCATGTGACAGTTGCATACCTGAACCATCAGGGAGGCACAAGGTCTCCCAACTCTCTCATGAGCCTCACTCAGATTTTTTTCAGATTTTGCAAGAACATCGACTATCTCTTTCTGCACTACACATAAGGGGGAGGTAAACTGCAGAGCAGACTTCCACAGCAGGGTGCAACTACAACAGGGGGAATGGGCTATGGGTCCAAGTGTATTTGCTCAGATTGTAGACCGATTGAGACAGCCGGAGATTTTCTCAACACGGGCAAACGGACAGGTGCAGAGGTTTTGTTCTCTGGATCCCAGAGATAGGCCCTTTGCAGTAGATTATGTACAGATTCCCTGGTCATCGGGTCTACTATACACATTAGTGTTAATTCCAGCAGTTTTTTGAAGGTCAGGGATGACAGAGCTTGGATCATCATGATGGCTTCCTTTTGGCCCAGGAGGGCTTGGTTCTTTTGACTACATCAGATGTCCCTAACAGATCCCTGGACCTGCCAGTGTCTCTAACGCTTCTCTTCAAGGGGCCGATTTATCATCCACAAGTCTCTGGTCACCAACTGACTGCATGGAACGTGATTGGTGGCTCCTGAGACGTAGAGGGCTCTCCACGGGCTTCGTGCACACTTTGATGTCCAGTAGAAAATCTGTCACCACCAATATCTGCAGTAAAGTGCGGAAAAAATTATTGTCCTGTTCAGGTGCAAGTCCAGAAGGGAAGGCCCCAGTGACAGCTATCCTAGAGTTTTTCGCGAAGGGGTGAGAGATGGGACTCTCAGTAAATACCTAAACGTGCAGGTTTCGCCGCTCGACGCCTTGTATAATTGTAACCTGGCTGTTTTTATTTTTTTGAGTGTCAAATTTAATTCAGTCCTGCAAGCGAGCAACTCCAGTTACCTGTCCTAAGATGCTTCCATGGTATCTTAATTTAGTGTTAGATGCTCTAACCAAGCTACCCTTTAAAGCCCTCTGAGGCTTCTCCTAAGGTTCTCACCCTGAAGGTGATCTTGTTGGTGGCTTTGACTTCAGCCAGATGGCTTGGCAACCTGTAGACCCTGTCAGTGGTGGGATCTTGTAAACAAATTTTGGATGACCGGGTCATTCCCGGACTAGACCCTCTCATCTCCCAAAGATAGCGAAGCATTTTCACAGGGTTCAGGAGATTGTGCTTCCTTCCTTTTGTGACCATACAGCTAATCCTAAAGAAAAGCTCTTGCACACGGTGGATGTCAGGAGAGCCCTGATTACCTATTTAGAAATTGTCCAAATCTTGGAGAAATTCTCAGGCCCTCTTCGTTGCATTCCAAGGGTTTATCTAAGGGTAAAGGGATGTCCAAGGGTACCTTAGCTAGATGACTGAAAGAGTCTATTGCCTTAGCCTATTTCGCTAGTCAGGTTCCCGTTCCTGACGGGACTTCTGCCCATTCTACTAGGGCAGTAGCTACCTCATGGGCAGAGAAGGCTGATGTTCCCTTAGAATTGATCTGTAGGGCAGCTACATGGTCTTTTCCTTCTACCTTTTTCAAGCATTATAGGCTTGATCTTTCTTCCACTGAAGAGGTGACCTTTGGTAGGCGGGTTCTTCAAGCGGTGGTCCCTCCCTAACATTTTCTTTCCCTGAAATTTCTCCGGTGGTACTGTCGTGGCAATGATGGAAAAATCTAAATTACTTACCGGTAATGTTTTTACCAGAGCCACAATCGCACCACCGCTTCCTTTTCTGTTTGTGGTTCATGTTTGGGTTATGATATAAAGTTTTCTTTGGTGGCTTATGTAGTAATGTTTTCAGGTACTCCTCTCCGAGTTCTCTAAACTATTTCAGAGGTCTTCTGTCTTGGGTGGGCAGACCTCTTTCTCAGGTGGTGCTGTTGTGGCTCCGGATAAAAACCATTACCGGTAAGTACCGTATATACTCGTGTATAAGCCGACCCGTGTATAAGCCGACCCCCCTACTTTTGCCCCCAAAACCTGGGAAAATCTATTGACTCGTGTATAAGCCGAGGGTGGACCCTAGCACAAGTATACAGCCCCAGCAGTGTGGTATACACCAGTCCCAGAGGTAGATACAGCAGCCCCAGTGGTAGTATACACGCAGCCCCAGTAGTATATACAGCCCCAGTGGTAGTATATACAGCCCCAGTGGTAGTATACAGGGCCCCAGAGGTATATAGCAGCCCCAGTGGTAGTATACAGGGCCCCAGAGGTATATAGCAGCCCCAGCGGTAGTATACAGGGCCCCAGAGGTATATAGCAGCCCCAGTGGTAGTATACAGGGCCCCAGAGGTATATAGCAGCCCCAGTGGTAGTATACAGGGCCCCAGAGGTATATAGCAGCCCCAGTGGTAGTATACAGGGCCCCAGAGGTATATAGCAGCCCCAGTGGTAGTATACAGGGCCCCAGAGGTATATAGCAGCCCCAGTGGTAGTATACAGTGCCCCAGAGGTATATAGCAGCCCCAGCGGTAGTATACAGGCAGCCCCAGTAATGCAGGCCCCCCCCAGCGTCTCTCCGGTCACCTGTAAAGCAAGCTATACTTATCAGTGTCCCGCTCGCACCCGCCGCTGCCGACATCCGCGATCCTCCATCTTCATGCGACTCCTCTTCCTGTTTCCTGTGCGCGTCGCCGGGAATGACGTCATTGCCGGCGACGCGCACAGAAACAGGAAGAGGAGTCGCATGAAGATGGAGGATCGTGGATGTCGGCAGCGGCGGGTGCGAGCGGGACACTGATAAGTATAGCTTGCTTTACAGGTGACCGGAGAGACCCTGGGGGGGCCCTGCATTACTGGGGATGCGGGGGCTGCTGTATACCGATGTATACATCGGTATGTACCGATGTATACATCGGTATACAGCACTGACTCGCGTATAAGCCGAGGGGGGTACTTTTCAGCCCAATTTTTGGGCTGAAAAACTCGGCTTATACGCGAGTATATACGGTAAGTTTTTTTTTTTGTTTTTTTTAATATATATATATAAATTCTAAAACCTGCTGCCCTACACTGAAGACAGATGTGGACACTTGATAGTTTATCAACTTTAGTAGCGTCTCTGTTTTTTAGGCTGGAGACTCCTGCATGATACTCGCATGACTCACCCGGAACAGCCGCTGGCTCTCTGAACAGGAGTGCGTCAGCTGCTATGTGTTTCTCTACAGCTGACTCTCCCATCCAGAGAGGCCACAGCCCTCCTGGGTGAATCATGTGAGTATCTCGCATGCAGTTCGCTCAGTGTGTCTCCAGCCTTAGGCTTTGAAATTTTTAAATTTGTTTAGATTAAACAAAGCTCTAATGAATCTGACCTAAACCACTGAAACTGGGTGCAAATGTCATTAAGTTGTTTTCGTATGTGATATGGTGAAGGGGCGACCGCGGCGGCCAATCAGAGTACTGTGGCTTGGCGCGCGGTTTGAATGCCGCGAAGTGCATCACCGCTGCGAGCAGCCTGGAGATGGCTCTCCACGGACCTCTGTGCCGCAGGTAGCCGCGGCTGAGCTCCGGTTAGCGGCTCGCCAGCCAGGAGACGACCGGCTAACGCCGGTCGTCTCCCGGCTGGCTCGAGTGCGCTGGGTCCACAGTTTGCTGGACCGTGCATACCTGCGGAAGCAGCGCTCACACTCCGCATCCGCCAGGCTGCAAATTGGTGCAAAATGCGAATGTTCAGTACGCGCTATTTGCATCCTCGGAGCTCATTTAGCTGCCTCTGTGTGGCGCTCGATTTTGGTTACAGACAGACTCAACAAAGCCTTAGACAATTATATAGTAGATTTTTAATACTATTTTTTTTACAAAAAAAAAATATTCAAAACTGCTCAAGGCGCAACAAATAAAGCAGTCACACGGCCCCAGATCCCGAAAAATGACAACTCAATGGCTTGTGGAAAAAAATGCACTTTTAGTGCCATTTTCTAACACTTGCCAAACATGTATGATTATACTTTTAACTATCAACTCATCCTGACATGTGTCCGTATGATGCCCCAGCATTTTTACCATATAGTGAACATAGCTGGGGGGAAAAAAACAAACATTGTGTCGTTTTTATTTACTTTTTTTTTTTTTTTTTTTTTTTTTTGCAATTTCACTGTACATTTATTTATTTGTTGTTTTCCAGTACACTATATGTTAGCAAGAATGTCATATGTCTATATGTTGACAGAAATATAAAGTTATGGCTCTTGGAAGGAGTGGAGGAAAAAATAAACAAGGGTCAATGTTCCATGTAATGTACATTCTGTTGAAAGCCCTTTACTTTATGAGCAACTGAGGGCCAGTCAAAATGTGCTAATTTTCCACAGAATTTATCAAATCTGAGAAGGTAAACTAATGGGTGGTATAAGCTTAAATTAGACGGTGTTAAATTTTACATTTATCAAACTGCAAGGAACCATGATAAACTAGCTCATTTTAAAACTGTCTACTCTAAGGCTATGTGCACACTTGGAGGTTTAGCAGCGGAAACCGCCGGTCGGTTTCCATGAGGTTTATGTAAATTTATGTTAATCCAAAAGCGGCTTTTGGGTTAACATATAAACCTATGGAAACCGACCCCCGGTGTGCACACACCGGCGGTTTCCACATGCTCATCCGTTGCTAACCCGCTGGGTTCCCAGTGGGTTAGCAAAGAATGAGCATGTTCTATAATCCGGCCGGTTCTGCAGCGGCTGCAAGCAGAATCATGTGCTGCTTCCAGCCGCTGCAGAACCGCCGGCGCTAACCCGCTGTGCACCGCCGCACACCCGCCCATCTCCCGCAGCACGGACCCGACAGGAAGCCGGTGGACGGCTCCGGAGCTTCCTGTCGGGTCCGCCCCGCCGCCGTCGCCACTAACCCGCCCCCGTGTGCACATACCCTAAGGCTGGTTTCACACTACCATCTTTTGAATCCAGGGGGATGCAGGTGAAGCCTGCATCCCTCCGGAGTTCCCCACAATGATGCAACTGGATGCACCTGCACCAGTATTATCACTGGGCATGCACAACCAAAAGCTGGGATTCTGTGTCCGAATCCGGAGTCCGCCGGCATTGTCTTGGATTTGGGTGGTCACTGTTTTCGATGCTGTGGCAGAAAATGCAACATGTCTTTACGGTTCATAGAAAAACACAATGCAACTCATGCGTTACAAAAGTTTTATTTGTTTAGAACAAGTGACTCACACTTGTAAGCACAAGTGCATCAGTGAAAAAGGGGGGTCAACACAGGACCCCGTATATCACAAAGCAGACATCTTCAGAATAATGCAGTTACAATCCATAAAATATAAAAATACCCCAGCACAGATAACCAGATACAGATTTTACAATCAGTTGCAGCTATTTGTCAATACAGCTTTAGTCACAACATTACAATCTATACAGCTGAAATCAAATGCAGAGGGAGCAAGGGGTTAATAGTTGGTTGTAGGGCTGGGCGATTTTGGAAAAAATCAAAATCTCGATTTTATTTAAACCTATGGACTATTTTCGATTTTAAATCTTTTTTTTTTTTTTTTTTTTTTTTTTTTTTTTTTGCTTTTCTTTGATGAATAAAGAGAAAAAACGAAGAGGTACCGTATATACTCGTGTATAAGCCGACCCCCCTACTTTTGCCCCCAAAACCTGGGAAAACCTATTGACTCGTGTATAAGCAGAGGGTGGACCCCAGCACAGGTATACAGCCCCCAGCAGTGTGGTATACAGCTGCCTCCCCAGTGGTATATACAGGCTCCAGCAGTGTTACAGCAGCAGCCCCCAGTGGTGTATACAGCAGCAGCCCCCAGTGGTGTATACAGGCCCCCCCTTGCTGCCTTAAACCTGTAAAGTAAGAGATCATTATACTTATCCCCGTCGCCGCCATCGCGCTCCTCCGGCTTCTTCCGGCTTCCTCCTCCGGTGGGCGCAGGCAATGACGTCATTGTCTGTGCGCCAGAGGAGGAAGCCGGAGGAGCGCGATGGCGGCGGCGTTGAGGATAAGTATAATGATCTCTTACTTTACAGGTTTAAGGCAGCATGGGGGGGGGGGGGCCTGTATACCCATTGGGGGGGGGGGGGTGCGGGCGCCGCCATTTTAAATCGAATTAGACGATTTTGGTTAAAACCAAAATCGTGGCCATAGCAGGGGGCGAATTAATCAAATTCGATTAATCGCCCAGCCCTAGTTGGATGTCATACCTAAAGGATGCCTGCTTCCTGGGACCTGTGTCAGGGAGGAGCCCTGACACGTGTTTCGCTTTCTTCTTCGGGGGGGGGGCAGTGGGGTAGTGTGCAGAGGAAAGCCAAGCCTTTTTTATATCTGAAGCCGTAAAATGATTAGCGCCAGTAAAATCTGCATATGGTTCTGTGCTGGGGTATTTTTATATTTTATGGATTGTAACTGCATTATCCTAAAGATGTCTGCTTTGTAATATACCTGGTCCTGTGTTGACCTCTCTCTTTGCACTGCGCACTTTAACCGTGTAACCCCCCTTTTTCACTGATACACTTGTAAACAAACAAATAAAACTTTTGTAACGCATAAGTTGCATTGTGTTATTCTATGTACCGTAAAGACACTGTCTTTGGTTTTCAAATGTTCATGTGTCGTTACCTTAACAGGTCATATTTGATCCTTTGGTTGTTTAGAAAATGCAACATGTTGTGTTTTTGGTCTTGGGCAAATAAACTGTGATCACCCATATCAGGGAAAAAAAGTAAAAAAACTGATTGCACCTGCAAGTGCCTGCGGCACCATTGAAAGTCAGTGGAGCTGAAAACTGAAGCGGGTGCACCCAATTTAGGCTGGAAACACACGGAAGCCAAAAAAAAACTGCAGTGTGAAACCAGCCTAAAGGCCTTTAGACTTGCAGAGCATGAACTGTAGATCTCCAATTGGCTACATGTCTGCAGATCGTCAGTCGTTTAATAGCCTGTTTAGACTGATTGCACTTAAAGGAAATCTGTCAGAAGGTTTTTGCTACTTCATCGAAAGAAAGAGCAGTATGATGAAAGCAAAGAAGCCCTGAATCCAATGATATACCGTATATACTCGTGTATAAGCCGACCCCCTACTTTTGCCCCCAAAAACTGGGAAAACTTATTGACTCTCGTATAAGCCGAGGGTGGACTCCAGCACAGGTATACAACCCCCAGCAGTGAGGTATACAGCAGCCTCCCCAGTGGTAGTATACAGCAGCCTCCCCAGTGGTAGTATACAGCAGCCTCCCCAGTGGTAGTATACAGCAGCCTCCCCAGTGGTAGTATACAGCAGCCTCCCCAGTGGTAGTATACAGCAGCCTCCCAGTGGTAGTATACAGCAGCCTCCCCAGTGGTAGTATACAGCAGCCTCCCCAGTGGTAGTATACAGCAGCCTCCCCAGTGGTAGTATACAGCAGCCTCCCCAGTGGTAGTATACAGCAGCCTCCCCAGTGGTAGTATACAGCAGCCTCCCCAGTGGTAGTATACAGCAGCCTCCCCAGTGGTAGTATACAGCAGCCTCCCCAGTGGTAGTATACAGCAGCCTCCCCAGTGGTAGTATACAGCAGCCTCCCCAGTGGTAGTATACAGCAGCCTCCCCAGTGGTAGTATACAGCAGCCTCCCCAGTGGTAGTATACAGCAGCAGCCCCAGTGGTAGTATACAGCAGCCTCCCCAGTGGTAGTATACAGCAGCCTCCCCAGTGGTAGTATACAGCAGCCTCCCCAGTGGTAGTATACAGCAGCCTCCCCAGTGGTAGTATACAGCAGCCTCCCCAGTGGTAGTATACAGCAGCAGCCCCAGTGGTAGTATACAGCAGCAGCCCCAGTGGTAGTATACAGCAGCAGCCCCAGAGGTATATGCCTGCAGCCCCAGAGGTATATGCCTGCAGCCCCAGAGGTATATGCCTGCAGCCCCAGAGGTATATGCCTGCATCCCCAGAGGTATATGCCTGCAGCCCCAGAGGTATATGCCTGCATCCCCAGAGGTATATGCCTGCATCCCCAGAGGTATATGCCTGCATCCCCAGAGGTATATGCCTGCATCCCCAGAGGTATATGCCTGCATCCCCAGAGGTATATGCCTGCATCCCCAGAGGTGTATACAGCAGCCCAGGCTGTATACAGGCCCCCCCCATCAAGCTCCAGGGCCCCCCCCTTGCGCGGCAGCCTGTGAAGTAAAATCATACTTGCCAGTGTCCTGTCGCGCCGTCCGCAGCTTGCCGACACATGATCCCCGGCTTCATTCTGCGTCTTCCGGCTTCCGACTTCCTCTAGTCGCGGGCAATGACGTCATTGCCCGCGACTAGAGAGGAATGCGGAAGACGCGGAATGAAGCCGGGGATCGTGTGTCGGCAAGCTGCGGACGGCGCGACAGGACACTGGCAAGTATGATTTTACTTCACAGGCTGCCGCGCAAGGGGGGGGCCCTGGAGCTTGATGGGGGGGCCTGTATACCACCGGGGCTGCGGCTGTAAAATTTATATACTCGCATATAAGCCGAGTGGGGACTTTTCAGCCCAAATTTTGGGCTGAAAAACTCGGCTTATACGCGAGTATATACGGTACTTGAGTATAAGCCGACCTGAGTATAAGCCAAGGCCCCTCATTTTACCTCCAAGAACTGGAGAAACTTACTGACTCTAGTATAAGCCTAGGGTAGGAAAAGCCGCAGCCACCTATCCTGGTATATAACCCCTCATCACTGGTAAATAGCGCCCCCATCCTGGTAAATAGTCCCTCATCATGGTATATAGCCCCCATCCTGATATATAGCCCCTCATCCCTGTATATGTTCCCCATCATAGTTTATAGCTCCTTATCACTGTACATAGTTATATATTGCCCATTGTTATATATTGCCTCTAATCCTGGTACATGCCCCCATCTTTGTTTTTAGTCCCTCATGCTGGCACATGCCCCCCCATCATTATCTATAGCTCCCCCCCCATGCTGGCACATGACCCCCATCAATGTATATAGCCCACATCCCCCCTTCCTCCAATCATAGTATCTGGCCCCCATGCTGCAGCACACAACATCATGTGGCCGGCGCAGCAGTGACATCATTGCTGCGCCGGTCACATGATGCCGGCAGAAGAGGGAAGACAGGAGGACGCATCAGTGGAAATGGTAGATAGTTTGTTTTAATTTGTGCCTCAGCATGGGGGCCAGATACTATGATGGGGGGGGGGAGAGGGGAATGAGTACACTTAGTGTTGTGCAATATGCTCCACTCCCCCTGCCGCTGATGGACAGGGGGATGCAGTGCATATTCATTGCACTACTGAGCGGCCCCACGTGACCTCCTGCTGTCACTGCAGTTCCCACCAGCTTCCGATCACCACTTTATTCCTTACCCCCCCCCCATTGACACCCCTGCAATTCTGTCAGATAACACTCAGTTTCTTCCTGAAAATGTTTGCAATCACAAATTCTTTGGTATTATCTTCATTTAATTTGTCTTCAATGAAAAAACACAAAATAATTGTCCTAAAGCCAAATTGGATATAATTCCACACCAAACATTAAAAAAAGGGTGGACAAAGGTATTGACACCTTTAGAAAAATCATGTGATGCTTCTCTAATTTGTGTAATTAACAGCACCTGTAACTTACCTGTCGCACCTAACAGGTGTTGGCAATAACGATATGACACTTGCAGCTAGTTGACATGGATTAAAGTTGACTCAACCGCTGTCCTGTGTCCTTGTGTGTACCATATTGAGCATGGAGAAAAGAAAGAAGACCAAAGAACTGTCTGAGGACTTGAGAAACCAAATTGTGAGGAAGCATGAGCAATCTCAAGGCTACAAGTCCATCTCCAAAGACCTGAATGTTCCTGTGTCTACCGTGTGCAGTGTCATCAAGACGTTTAAAGCCCATGGCACTGTGGCTAACCTACCTAAATGTGGACGTAAAAGAAAAATTGACAAGAGATTTCAACACAAGATTGTGCGGATGGTGGATAAAGAACCTCGACTAACATCCAATCAAGTTCAAGCTGCCCTGCAGTCCGAAGGTACAACAGTGTCAACCCGTACTATCCATCGGCGTGTGAATGAAAAGGGACTGTATGGTAGGAGATCCAGGAAGACCCCACTTCTTACCCAGAGACCTTAAAAAAGCCAGGCTGGAGTTTGCCAAAACTTATCTGAGAAAGCTTAAAACGTTTTGGAAGAATGTTCTCTGGTCAGATGAGACAAAAGTAAAGCTTTTTGGGCAAAGGCATCAACATAGAGTTTACAGGAAAAAAAAGAGGCATTCAAAGAAAAGAACACTGTCCCTACAGTCAAACATGGCGGAGGTTCCCTGATGTTTTGGGGTTGCTTTGCTGCCTCTGGCACTGGACTGCTTGACCGTGTGCATGGCATTATGAAGTCTGAAGACTACCAAAAAATTTTGCAGCATAATGCAGGGCCCAGTGTGAGAAAGGTGGGTCTCCCTCAGAGGTCATGGGTCTTTCAGCAGGACACTGACCCAAAACACACTTCAAAAAGCACTAGAAAATGGTTTGAGAGAAAGCACTGGAGACTTCTAAGGTGGCCAGCAATGAGTCCAGACTTGAATCCCATAGAACACCTGTGGAGAGATCTAAAAATGGCAGTTTGGAGAAGGCACCCTTCAAATATCAGGGACCTGGAGCAGTTTGCCAAAGAAGAATGGTCTAAAATTCCAGCAGAGCATTGTAAGAAACTCCATTGATGGCACACATACACACACATACACACACATACACACACATACACACACATACACACACATACACACACATACACACACATACACACACATACACACACATACACACACATACACACACATACACATACACACACACACATACACACACACATACACACACACATACACACACACATACACACACACATACACACACACATACACACATACACATACACACATACACATACACACACACATACACCACACATACACATACACATATACACATACACATATACACATAAACACATATACACATAAACACATATACACATACACATATACACATACACATATACACATAAACACATATACACACACACAAAAAAAAAAATATATATTAATTTTAGTGTATGTATTATAGAGCGAGAGAGCTCCCTATCGTTGCCTAGCGACGCAGGGAGGCGTTCTCCCGCTGCACTGCGCGTGGCGCAAATGACGCGTCATGAAGAGCGCGGCGGGAAGATTCAAATCGGCACCCCCGTTCTTTACGTAGTGATAGTTTAGGGGGCATAGATGAGGTGACAGGTTCCCTTTAATGAGGACATCGTTCTCCCATCCTTTTGTCCAGCCCCAGTACATCGCTTCGAAAAGCAGCTCCATACCCTGGACCTAGTTAGGGCGCTCAGATGCTAAATCTCTCGAACAGCGTCATTCCGAAAAACAAACTCTGTTCGTCATACCCAATGGACCTAGGAAAGGGATGGCTACATCTAAATCCACAGGCAGAACCTTTTGGCTACTGCTATAAGTGGGGTTCTACACACAGATGGGGTCACCTGAATTCAGGACTGAGCTGCTGATAAATTTCACCCATTGATCTCACCCTCCGATGTCCGCAGGCACCTGGGGTCCTCCGTCCAGTCTCCTCACTGTATGCCGGCGGGTTCTACATGTGACCGCCGGGCGCAGGGATGACGTCATCCCTGCTGCGCCACTCTCGGCAAACCCGGCATACAGCGAGGAGAGTGGGACGGAGGACCCTGGGTGCCTGCGGACATCGGAGGGTGAGATCAATGCGGAGACAGAGGGCCTCTGTATACCGAAGCGGGGGGGGGGGGGGGGGGTCAGTGTTCCAGCAGGAGGTGCCTCTGTATACCGATGGGGGGCCGTGTGCCCGCAGGGGGGCCTATATATATATATATATATATATATATATATATATATATATATATATACACATATATATATATACACATATATATATATACATATATATATACACATATATATATATATACACATATATATATATACATATATATATACACATATATATATATACATAAATTTAAATGGATAAAAAACACTTTCCAGATATTACATGTACAATTGTTCGACAGAATTCCTTTTTAAATAGGATTTTAGCAAAAATATCGATCTTGGTTTTTACAAAAAATCCTTACGTGATGGAAAAAAATGGAGGTCATTTTCGTAATCAGCACACCAAATTACATAAATAACCCTGCAAAATTGAATTTTTATCATGCAGTGTATATGCACTCAGCGTTTGCACACTCGTAAGAATTTCACATGATTGTTAAATGTGCCCAATTATTTTTACTTTATTTTCTTTGTGCCCCATTTTACTAGTCACAAAATTAGTGATGTGATGGTAACTGCCAAATAATGTGTAGTAGCACAGTTACTAAGATATGAGGACTGATTAGTTGTATCCAGTCTTAAATGCCCACAAGTTTTTGGCGCTGCATATTAGCTTCCCTGAAGTGAATGGGATTTATCAAAATTTTATGCATATATAGACATTGATACAACTTTCTCAACATGTCATAAAACTTTCTAAGCGCTTTAACTCATTCCTTTGATGCATAGGGATATTGGGGAATGGTTGATTATAGTTTAATTGACTCTGCAAGCGCAGACTTGCCAAAAAGAAAGAAGTATTGCCATGAACATTGATGCAAAAATTGTATTTTCCCATGCTCTGACAAAAGCTAAATTTCAAATATTTTTATTCCTACTGAAAACAGTTGCTGGCAGGGGCAGAGGGAGAGGACGTGGTCGAGGAAGAGGACGTGGCCGAGGAAGAGGTGGACCAAGGCGATAATTTCCCGTTCTTAAACTTTCATGCAGACAAAATTTTGTACAGGATTTTTTTTTCTTTTTTAATTAACAAATTTAGAACTGGTGCACACTGAGGTTTATGAAGCGTTCAATTTTGAATAAAATTGGTAAAAGCTAAAGCATGCCTCCTTATTTCTGCTTCATCTTGTTTCCTAATTCAAAGACAAAGTAGTTGGGTTTCTTTAAAGTGGTTGCAAGTCTGAATTCACTCTCAATGCAGACTTGTGAATCCTCACATTGCAAGTACTGTACGCTGTGAGGATTCGCCCATTTTGGAACAGGTAACAGTAATGACTTGGTCACAGGTAAGCGGAATACATCCTCCTGGCATCATTCCAACAAGAGGAAACACTTCCTCAATACATATTTATTCGGGCTTCACCCCTCTAGATGGACTGTGGCCAGGAGTATGCATATGTGCTTTCACATAACCGCTGTTCTTGAACCCTTCACACAGCATGCACTGAGTTTGAGTCTGCAGTCATAAAGAATAACTGCAGACTTATGGAATTATACCAATCACTTTTACACGACAAATAGATTATGGGGCCCGATCTACAATTTGTGCAGCAAAATATATTTATGGTTTTGTACCCCACACAAAAGTCCCTGATTCCTCCTAACTGCACGACTCCATTGAGATGGAATATAAAAGGAGTGGTGATGAGCAAATCTGCTTGTCACTATTTGGTACTATTTGGTACTCTCACAAATATTGCAGAATCTGGGCTACACGGTTCTCGCCAAGTGTGTGTGCTTGCCTCATGAGATTCGAGTGTCCCACCCAGCTTGTTTTGTGCCCCAGTTTTCAGCCACTAAACATGCTGGGCTTACTTGATAATCACAGTAATGCCATAAAGGAGCAGCATGTAGGGAGAATGTTTCTGCCATCTAAATCTAACATGGGCTCTTTTAACCCCTTCCTGACCCATAATGTCTCTAACGTCATGGATTGTTTGCACTCCTGCAGCTCTGGTGACCGGCTCAGGGACAAGTCACCGGAGCTGCAGGATCGCAAGGACCCATACTTTAGCCACGGGTGGGGATGGGGGGCTAAGACACCCTCCCCGGGCTAAACTTGCTTTGATTGGCAGTTGTAATTGAAACCGCCGATCAGAGCGAGTAACCCCTCCAGATCTGATTGAAGCTCACCAATCAGATCTGGTGAGGCGGATCGGCTGGTGCCCTCCCTCTCCTCAGCCCCACCCCCACCCACAGCAGTAACACTCATTCATCCGCCAGTCAGCTTCCTCAGCCCCTGAACCCCACCCCCCCCCCTTTCCCGCTGGCTGCACCCGCTGGCCAGCGTTCTCTGCTGCGGTGTGGGCCCCTCCTCCTCTCCTGGGCTGCTCCTCCTCACCGATGGATGAGGGAAGTATGAATGGATGGGTGAGTGAGTGGATGCATGCATGCATGGGTGGATGGATGGGTGCATGTATGCATTAGTGAGTGGATGCATGGATGGATGCATGGGTGGATGGATTGGTGTGTGTGTGGATGGATGTGTGTGGGTGCGTGCGTTCATGTGTGGTGTGTGTGTGTGTGTGTGTGTGTATGAGTGCATGGGTGGATAGATGGATGGGTGCAACAAGGGATCAAGTGTCCTCTTGTTGTAGCCTCTGGGATCATAGTCATGGTGCACTGTATGACAGATCATTGCCATACAGTGCACCATAACTCTGACCCCAGAGACTGTAGGAAGAGGACACTTGATCCCTTGCTGCAGTCTCTGGATTGAGCAGAGGCGATCAAGCGTAGTGGGACTTTTGTTGTGGACTACGTCGGCTCTTTATAAAAACAATTCTAATTGTTAGCGGACACCATGTCGTGTATGTCGAGCCTTTGTGTGCCTAAACAGGGAACTTACCTAGATGGGTGGTGAGCACTTTGAATCCCCAGATGTCTCACAAGTTGATCCGTAATAATGAAAAAACATTTTTTGTGAAAATAAAAGTACTATTTTAGCTTTAACTTTTTTCATTTTCACATGGGCAACTGGATAAGATGCATCTTAAAATTTGTTGGGCAATTTCTCCTGAGTACACTGATGCCTCATATGTCATCATAAACCACTATTTGGTCGCATGGCAGGGCTCAGAAGGGAAGGAGTGCCATTTCCCTTTTTGGAGCTAATTTACCATTCAAAAATTCAAATTGCGCTCCTTCCCTTCTGAGCCCTGCCATGCGCCCAAACAGTGGTTTATGACCACATATGCGGTATCTGTGTACTCAGGAGAAATTGCTTAACAAATTTTGCGATCCACTTTATCCCGTTGCCAATGTGAAAATGGAAGAATTGAGGCTAAAAACATTTTTGTTGGAAGGAAAAAAATGGACATTTTAATTTTTCTATGTTGCTTTAGTTCCTGTGAAGCACCTGAAGGGTTAATAATCTTCTTGAATATAGTACTACCTTAGTTTTTACATGACAACCGGAAAAAAAAAACACCTTTGCACCCTAAGTTTGGGGTTACCTTTCTCCATTCGCCTTCCACGACAGCATTGGAGGATGTCGTCCACGCCCTATTGGGGGACAGGAACACAGAGAGGTTAAAAGCCCCTCCCCTTCCTCAGTACTCCAGTGTCTTCCTGTCCCCCTTGGGGCATGGAAAGGTTCCAGTGCTGTCAGGCCGGTAGAGGCAGCATTGGGGTGTACTTACAGCCGCGCCAGGGATGGACGTCGGGGGCGGCCTCCTTCTCGGGGCTCCCGTGGTGGGACCATCCGGCCTTCCTGCGTCCTACGGGGCAAAGCAGGCCGTGTATTGCAACGCCGGAGGCCTGTTCAGCTCTCCGGCGTCTCCCTCCTCCAGCTGCAGTCCCTGGGGCATGCATCAGAGGTGCCGTGGAGGCACTTCCGGTTTCGGGGTGTGGCATTTCTGGTTCCGGGATGGCACTTCCGGTTTCGGGTGGCGGCTCCTGTACGGGCTGTGGCAGGCTGGGCGCGGTTCCAGGGAACACAGCAGGACTTTCGCGCGCTACTGCCCGCGGCCGGTGACCAGGAGGAGGGAGGGAACAGGTGTTCCTCGTTGGGGGCACGGTACTTCTGGATAAGTACCCGCCGGAGGCTACACCCAGGTAAGGCTGATCCCTGAAACATGGAGGGTGATAGGCTTCCACCTCCGCTTCTGCAGAGCCCAGCGTTCCCCCAGCTCATGTAAGTGTTTCTGGGGGTGGTCACAAGGCGTAGAGTTATTTAGGCCCTGCACTCACACTGGGACCACCCTTCTCTTCCCTTTTTGTCTATAGGGAGACGAGGGCCGTCTGTGAAAGGAAGCAATAATGTCGCTGCGGCACAAAATTTCCCTCTTCCTACAATGAGGTGTCGGCCATGACTGACAGGGTTGTCAGGATGGACTCCCCATCCCTGCTTGAGGAGCTCCAATCCATTAGGGAAGAGGTGCAGGCTTCTATCTCGGCACTGCGGGGTTTTGATGCAGCTTCCGGGCCTTCCCCTCCGTAAGAGAGGAAGCTCCAGGATTGTGACTCTATGGATCTCATGGAGGCTGGCCAGAGCTCAGCGTTAGAGGACGGCGAGGATATTGCCGCTGTTGCCTCTGTCCAGACACGAGAATCTGGAGTCCATGGGTGCATTGGTGGACACTGTCCATTGTACCATGGGAGTAGAGGTGGTGGAATCCCCTTCTTCTGTGCAGGACTAAATGTTCAGAGGCCTGAAGGCTAAGCGGCTCACCCCATCCGAGTGGATTGAAGGGTGATGACTTTGGCAGGTCCCGAAGGTGGACATCCAGGTGGCCAGGGTAGCAATCAGCTGCCATTGTAAACCCATTGTGCATGCCCTTGACACACTGTTGAAGCTAAGCAGCAGGAGCCTCAGTCACGGGCTGGATGGGAGACCTCATGAGAGACCCAATGGGAATCTCTATGGAAGTCTCTAAAGTCAATGGGACTTCTAACATGAAGGTCTATGGCAGTATTCCATTTGGGAAGCTTAGCATATAAGACCGCGTTGCCTTTTGAAGATTCTTCCCGGTTGAAGGACCCCCTCGTTCGTAAAATGGAGAGTGTCCTCAAAAAATCCTGGGAGTCGGCAGCTATGTCTTTAAAGGTGAACATTTCCTCTACATGTGAGCAGGTCTCTCTTTAAGTGGCTCACCCAGCTGGGAGAATTCATCCTGCAGGGTACTCCCAGGGAGGAGCTTTGGACTCCATTCCACTTCGGAGATGTGCTACGGACTTCCTGGCCGATGCCTCTGCTGAGTCGTTCCGCGTTGGCGCCAGGGGCGCAGTGTTGGCTAACACAGCTCGCAGGGCAGTGTGGCTTACAATGTGGAATGGGGAGGTAACGTCTAAGCTCCAGCTGTGTGGCCTCCCCTTTCAAAGGGCATTGGATGACATCCTGGGAAAGGTGTCAGACCGGAAAATGTGTCTCCCGGAACAGGAGCCCTTTCGGAGGCAGTCCTTTTGGCCTGAGCGCAGCCAACCCTCCCAGTCTAAAGGGAAGGGTAAGTCTGGTCACTGGGCATTCCAGTATGGGGACAAGACCCATAATATCTTGCTCCCCACAGACGGCATCACCAGCCACCTTCCCCATTGCGGGGCAGCTCCTGCGGTTTCTGCCACAGTGGCAAGCAATCTCCTTGTGCCCTTGGATCCTCTCGACCATTTGGGAGGGTCTACGCTTGGAATTCGAGAGCCAGCCCCTCCGTATCTTCGAGTCCTCTCCCTCAGGGGGACTCTCGCACGGTTTTTCTTGTCGGGTCTGCGACACCTGTTAGATTCGGGTGTGGGGTCTCCGGTTCCCCCTGGAGAGGAGGGCCAGGGGCGCTACTCCAGGTTGTTGTGGACCTCCAGAACGTGTATTCTCAGGTCCCCATTCACCCGTCCCACAAGCGCTTTTTGCAACTCGCGATCTCCGGGGTAGGCGGGACGGTCCATTCTCGGCTTAATGTGCTGCCCTTTTGGGATTTCGTCGGCCCCAGAGGTTACCAAACTCATGGGGGAAGCGATCACATTCATCCAGACGCAGGAGATATGTATGCTTCCTTATTTAGACGACATGTTGGTGGTGGCTCCTTCGGCAGTGCTTCTGCGCACAAAGGTCTCCAACACGTTGGAGATTCTTCAGTCCCTGGGATGGGTACCCAAACTTCGGGAATCGGAACGGGTGCCTGCAACCCGACGTCAATTTTTGGGAGTCTTGCTGGCCTCCTCCAGACAGACAGACCTTATTCCTTCCTGCGGCATATCAGCTTTTGCGCCGCGTGAATCTGACCCGCTTCCGGGCAAGGGGGTCGCCCTCCTTGTGGGAAGCAATGTCCCTGTTAGGGGCCATGATGGCCTGCATTCAGTCAGTAACATGGGCTCAGGCTCCTTCCCGACTGCTCCAGGAACACATACTGAGTTCCTGGGACAGACGTCAGGATTCCTTAAACTCGCGGGTCCGGACCCCGGGGCGGGTGGTAACCTCGCTTTCCCGGGGATGAATCCCAGACACCTTCCTGTGACCTCCGTTCCCACTGATGCCAGCGGTTCCGGTTGGGGCACGATGGTAGTTCGCACACCGTTCCAGGGGATTTGGAGTCGCTCGGTCAGTCGCCAGTCTTCAAACTTCTGGCAGTGGAGGAAGCGCTTCTTGCTGCAGCTCACGCTCTCCGGGGTCATCATGTCAAGGTCCTGTCAGACAACGTGACTACGGTTGCTTTCTTGCAGTACCAAGGCGGTACTCGTGGCTTACACTTGCAGGGGCTGGCAAGACTGTTCTTTTTGTGGGCAGTACGCCATCTTCTCTCCTCCTCGGCAGTACATCTGAAGGGAATGGCCAATGTACAGGCAGATTTCTTGAGCCGCACGGAGGTCCACCCAGGAGAATGGTGCTTCCATCCGGAAGTATTTCGCTCTTACGGACAGGGGGGGGGTGTCCTTTCGATCGCCCTGTTCGCTTCGGGCTCGAATACAAAGGTGCCAACCTTTTTCTCCCTGACGCGGTTGGACCATCCTCGGGGGCTGGACGCTTTTGCCCATCCCTGGGACTTCCGGTTGGTGTATGCATTTCCTACAATCCCACTACTTCCCAAGACGTTGCAACGGATTCGGGCGGAGGGGGTGACACTATCCTGGTGGCTCCCCTGGGGCCCAAACTGGCGTGGTACGACGCCATCCGAGACCTGGGCCTGGAGGGACCGATTGTTAGCCCACAGTCTCAACCTACTGTCCCAGGGTCCTCTGTTTCACCTGGGCCCTCAGTGGCTCATTCGGGCAGCCTCGCTGTTGCGGCCGGGATCCTGAGGACCAAGGGTCTCTCCTAGGCAGTGATCCGCACGCTTCAGCAGAGCAGGAAGCCTGTGACAAACGCTATTTACAGGAGGGCTGGAATCTGTTCCTGTCCTGGTGTGCTCCTTCTGTCCCGACCATGCATTATCCTAATGTAGCCCAACTCTTGGATTTTTGCAGCATAGCTTGGATTTGGGTCTTCGGCCGAGCACTCTTTATGTCCAGAGGTCGGCACTTGGGGCGGTTTTTGCCCAGGATCTTGCTTCCCATCCATGGCTCAAGCAGTTTTTTACTTCTGCTTGGGGGTGGCGTCCCCGGATTCGGCCTTCTGTCCCTCCCTGGGATTTGATGCTTGTTCTCCAAGGGCTTGCTCGAAGTCCCTTTGCACCCTTGTCTGCTGCATCCCTTACGTCTCTCACAAGTTGGCGTTTTTGGTGGCCATCACTTCTGCTCCCAGAGTTGGAGAACTGCAGGCACTCTGTCCGGGCTCCGTGCCTCGTGGTGTCCTCACTCTGTCCGGCTCCGTGCCTCGTGGTGTCCGACATTCTCCAATGCTGTCGTGGAAGGCTCCAAGAAAAGGAATTACCGGTAAGGATTAATTCAGTTTTTTCTTTTCACCTGGTGATAAGGGATGTGGGTATGGTGTTGACAGTGTTGCCTGTCAAGGCAGTGTGACAGGTTAAAAGATGGTTGATGTATCTACTATGTTCCTGTCAAAATTTGCCAGTCCGCACCGTAAACCTATCTTGAAGTCAGAAAAGTGCAAGCAGGTTCAGGCTTGGATGGCAGACCAGGCCTCCAGTCACTTCTCAACCAGCACCAAATCTTCCACACAGTATAGTCTCTGTAGCCAAAAGGCTGGTCCATCTAGTCCTCAACCATGTCGTCCTTCCTCCATAAGGAGACATATGACCCCAAACTTGACCGTTCCGAGGATCTACTTAGTACATATCTGTCACGCCACCACAGTTGGAGCTAACTAGTGGACCCATTAGACCATGCCGATACCAGAAACGAACCGGACAAGAGAGTCAGATAATGAACAGGGTTTAGTACAGTAAGGAATAGATCCCCCAAGGGAGGTCCACGGGGCCAGAGCACTGGGGTCCCCCTAAGGGAGCATAGGAAGTGTTTCCCCTATATAGGGATTCTTCCAAGCGCAGCCAGAAAGGGTCCAATGAACCAGTCAACCTGTGGGTCCTACCAAAGGCAGAACAGAAAAAGGGAACCGGAGAAGGCAGGGACAGAGCTTGGTGCAGCTGAAGGGGTCCGGGAGGTAGCCAGGGACCAGCGAGAGTGGTACAGGTGAACAGGCAGAAGGGATCTGGCACTGAAATCGAGAAAGACACGTAAGGTTCTCTGAGGACACAAGAAGCCGCATGCACTGCTAGGGACCTGAGCTGGTAACTTAGACAAACTACAAAGATGCCCAGGCACCTCCCATAGGTGGGAGCCATAAATACCCACCAGCCACTCAGCGATTGGCTGAGAAGTGGTGTCAGAAAAAGAGCGTACTGGCCCTTTAAATTTGCAAAGAGGGGCGCCCGCGAATGCCACATGCGTGTTCCCTAGGAAGCCAGGAAGTGAGGAGGCAGGAGAGAGACTTTGGGGAGCCACTGCAGATGGAGCCGCGTGGGAGTGTGGATCTGGTAAGTATATCTGCGGTGCACAGGGGGCTGCCGGCGGCCAGCTGGGACCCCCTGCACCCTGAGCACGGGTCCTACTGGCCGCAGGGTGACAGTACCCACTCTTACGCCCCTGTCTCAAGCCAGCAAGAAACGTTCACATAAGATGAGGCGTGTTTATATTCTTTCTAGGTTCCCAATATCTTTCTCCTGGACCGAACCCTTTCCAACCAACCAAATATAATGTTGTTTCTTTCCAACCAACCAAATATAATGTTTTGTTTCCTTGACATCCAGAATGGCTTTGACTTCGAAGACCATCGCTGGCAGAAATGGGAGAAGGATGTGAACTTGTGAACTTTGATCCGGGAGTAGCATCCGAGAACGACTGGCTTAAAGAGAGACTCATGAAATGAGTTGTGGATCTGCAAGGAAAATGGCAATCTCAACTGATAGCATACCTTGTCGTCCCTCTGGAGAACCCCAAAGGGACCGATGTATCGAGGAGCGAACTTGTAGGAGGGAACCTTGAGGTGGCTCTGTGGGTAGCAGAGTATAGAGAAGGCTCTGTGGGTAGCAGATTGTACAGGCGGCTCTGTGGGTAGCAGATTGTACAGGCGGCTCTGTGGGTAGCAGAGTATAGAGGCGGCTCTGTGGGTAGCAGAGTATAGAGGCGGCTCTGTGGGTAGCAGAGTATAGAGGCGGCTCTGTGGGTAGCAGAGTATGATGTGGCGGGAGGCTGGAGGGGTGAGGAGAGGGCCGGCTGGAGGGGTGAGGAGAGGGCCGGCTGGAGGGGTGAGAAGAGATGCGGCTGGAGCGGCGACATCACCGCTCGGCGGCAGGACATGGCTACGTGCTGGGGCTGATCGCAGCCCCACTCACACGGCATTGTCCTCTGCGGCGGGTTGGGTGATGCAGAGAGGGATCAGTCCCTGCCCTCAGGTCACACACGTGACCTGAGGGGAAGGAGCGGATTGGGCGGTGTGTGGTAAAGACAGGACGGCCATCCGATTGGTCTAGGACGCCAACTCCTGGCCAATGGAATGGGCGTCCTGTGTATACAACACAGCGCCCAATCCGCTTACAGGGGCGGCCAATGGGAGTGAGCGGGGCGTGTCAGGCTGACAAGGTCCGCTCACTCCCATTGGCTGTTGCCGGCCACAGGACGACGTCACTGGCTCCCGGCACCCAGCCACAGCCCGTAGACCGCTACTCCACCAGCATGGCGACATTGAGGCCCCAGCGGTGAGAGAGCGGCGAGGGGCGGCGTGGACCTCGCGGAGGGCGCAAAGGCAGAGGCGATGAAGCGGGGCCGACGGTTGGCAGGATGGCAGCGGTGTCAGGTAGTGCGGCTGAGGATGGAGGAGGCTGTGAGGCTGGAGGAGGCGGTGAGAAATTGTGAGGCTGGAGGAGGCTGTGAGGCTCGAGGCTGGAGGATGGGGAGGCTGTGAGGTTGGAGGAGGCTGTGAGGTTGGAGGAGGTGTGAGGTTGAGGGGGCTGTGAGGATGGGGAGGCTGTGAGGCTGGAGGAGGCTGTGAGGATGGGGAGGCTGGAGGAGGCTGTGAGGATGGAGGAGGCTGTGAGGATGCTGTGAGGCTGGAGGAGGCAGTGAGGCTGGAGGAGGCAGTGAGGCTGTGTGGCTGGAGAGGCTGTGAGAATGGGGAGGCTGTGAGGCAGGAGGAGGCTGTGAGGTGGAGGCTGGAGGCTGAGGATGGGAGGATGTGGAGGCTGTGAGGCTGGAGGAGGCTGTGAGGCTGGAGGAGGCTGTGAGGCTGGAGGAGGCTGTGAGGATGGGGAGGCTGTGAGGCTGGAGAAGGCTGTGAGGCTGGAGAAGGCTGTGAGGCTGGAGGAGGCTGTGAGGCTGGAGGAGGCAGTGAGGATGGTGAGGCTGGAGGAGGCTGTGAGGCTGGAGGAGGGTGTGAAGCTGGAGGAGGGTGTGAAGCTGGAGGAGGCAGTGAGGCTGGAGGAGGCAGTGAGGCTGGAGGAGGCAGTGAGGCTGGAGGAGGATGTGAGGCTGGAGGAGGCTGTGAGGCTGGGGAGGCTGGAGGAGGGTGTGGGGCTGGAGGAGGCTGTGGGGATGGGGAGGCTGTGAGGCTGGAGGAGGTTGTGAGGCTGGAGGAAGCTGTGAGGATGGGGAGGCTGGAGGAGGCTGTGAGGATGGGAGGCTTTGAGGCTGGAGGAGGCTGTGAGGCTGGAGGAGGCTGTGAGGCTGGAGGAGGCTGTGAGGCTGGAGGAGGTGTGAAGCTGGAGGAGGGTGTGAAGCTGGAGGAGGTGTGAAGCTGGAGGAGGGGTGAGGCTGGAGGAGGCAGTGAGGCTGGAGGAGGATGTGAGGCTGGAGGAGGATGTGAGGCTGGAGGAGGATGTGAGGCTGGAGGAGGATGTGAGGCTGGAGGAGGATGTGAGGCTGGAGGAGGATAGGTGAGAGCTGGGAGGAGGATGTGGAGGTGGAGGAGGATGTGAGGCTGGAGGAGGCTGTGAGGGTGGAAGAGGCTGTGAGGCTGGAGGAGGCTGTGAGGATGGGGAGGCTGGAGGAGGGTGGTGGGGAGGGGGAGGCTGTGAGGCTGGAGGAAGCTGTGAGGATGGGGAGGCTGGAGGAGGCTGTGAGGCTGGAGGAGGCAGTGAGGATGGGGAGGCTGGAGGAGGCTTTGAGGCTGGAGGAGGCTGTGAGGCTGGAGGAGGCTGTGAGGCTGGAGGAGGCTGTGAGGCTGGAGGAGGCTGTGAGGCTGGAGGAGGCAGTGAGGCTGGAGGAGGCGTGGAGGCTGAGAGGCAGTGAGGCTGGAGGAGGAGTGAGGCGGGAGGGCGTGAGGAATTGGGAGGCTGTGTGGCTGGAGGATGGTGAGGTGAGGCTGGAGGAGGTGATGAGGCTGGAGGAGGCTGTGAGGCTGGAGGAGGCTGTGAGGCTGGAGGAGGCAGTGAGGATGTGAGGCTGGAGGAGGCAGTGAGGCTGGAGGAGGCAGTGAGGCTGGAGGAGGCTGTGAGGCTGGAGGAGGCTGTGAGGCTCGAGGCTGGAGGAGGCGGTGAGGAATTGGGAGGCTGTGAGGCGGGAGAAGGTTGTGAGGATGGGGAGGCTGTGAGGTTGGAGGAGGCTGTGAGGATGGGGAGGCTGTGAGGATGGGGAGGCTGTGAGGCTGGAGGAGGCTGTGAGGCTGGAGGAGGCTGTGAGGCTGGAGGAGGCTGTGAGGGTGGAGGAGGCTGTGAGGAATTGGGAGGCTGTGAGGCTGGAGGAGGTTGTGAGGATGGGGAGGCTGTGAGGATGGGAGGCTGGAGGAGGCTGTGAGGCTGGAGGAGGCTGTGAGGCTGGAGGAGGCTGTGAGCTGAGGAGGCTGTGAGGATGGGAGGCTGTGAGGCTGGAGGAGGCTGTGAGGCTGGAGGAGGTTGTGAGGCTGGAGGAGGCTGTGAGGATGGGGAGGCTGTGAGGCTGGAGGAGGCTGTGAGGCTGGAGGAGGTTGTGAGGATGGGGAGGCTGTGAGGCTGGAGGAGGCTGTGAGGATGGGGAGGCTGAGGCTGGAGAGCTGTGAGGCTGGAGGAGGTTGTGAGGATGGAGGAGGCTGTGAGGATGGGGGAGGCTGTGAGGATGTGAGGTGTGAGGCTGGAGGAGGCTGTGAGGCTGGAGGAGGGTGTGAGGCTGGAGGAGGCTGTGAGGATGGGGAGGCTGTGAGGCTGGAGGAGGCTTTTACTGTACTGAGCATGCTCAGTACAGTATAACGTCTCCAAACAGGAAGGCAGGGGTTAAAAAAAAAAAAAAAAAAAAAAGTTAATGCTCACCTCACCCCGAGCCCCCACCATGTTCCTGCAGGCTCCGGTGGCTCCCGCAGGCTCCCAGTGTCTGCAGAGGTCTTCTACTGCAGTCTAGGACCTGCCGTGATGTCACAGTCACGTGACCGCAAGTTACCATGGAGTAACCTGGGGTCACGTGACTGTGACATCACGGCAGGTCCTAGACTGGAGTAGAAGACCTCTGCAGACACCGGGAGCCTGCAGGAAGACGGTGGGGGCTCTGGGAGAGGTGAGCATAATTTTTTTTTTTTTTTTTTTTTTTTTTTAAGGGTAGTGCGGCTGCGGCTCGCGATGACGCTGCGCGTCATCGCTCGCAGTGCCCCAAAGGAGCTTGGGATTCGGCTACAACGCCCGAATTCCAAACTCCCGATTATATAAGTAGATTACAGCAGTGGTAATCACAAGCGCTGCACAGGGGGGAGAGCCAGCAGATGCTAACTCTCTTCCCTGTACAGGGCTTGTAGTCCTGAAACATTGATGATCAATTCAATTATTTTAACAATTAATTGATTTTAAACTTACCTTTGCAGTCTTCTCTTCGGCAGTGGTCAGACAGCTCATGTGTACTGCACATTGAAGCTGAGCTGCTGCCACTGCCCTTTCTAGGAACAGCAGGTGGACTGATCTGTATGGAAAAAATGCAGAATATTAGACAGATAGGAGATAGATTTTATCATGGAATACAAGCAGATTTCATACTGAAATCATGGTCCTCATCTTGTAGTAATATCTCCATCATGACCCTCTCCTTGCAGTAATGTGTCCCATCCTGACCCTCTCCTTGTAGCTATGTGCTCCATCCTGACTCTCTCCATGTAGTAATGTTTCCCATCCTGACCTTCCCATTGTAGTTATGTGCTCCATCTTGTCCTTCCCCTTCTAGCTATGTGCTCCATCCTGACCCTCTCCTTCTAGTTACGGGCTCCATCCAGATCCTCTCCTTGTAGTAATGTGCTCCATCCTGACCCTCTCCTTGTAGTTATGTGCTCCATCCTGACCACCTCCTTCTAGCAATGTTCTCCATCCTGATCCTCTCCTCTAGCTTTTTGCTGCATTCTGATCCTCTCCTAGCTATATGTTCCATCCTGACCCTCTCCTTGCAGTTGTGCTCCATCCTGACCCTCTCCTGGCAGTAATGTTCCTATCCTGACCCCCTTCTTGTAGTAATGTCTTCATCCTTATCTCCTTGTAGTATGCCCCATCCTTGTCCCCTTCGGTAATGTCCCATCCTTGTCCCCTTGTGGTAATGTCCCTATCCTGCCCCATCATGTAGTAATGCCCCATCCTGTTGTAATGCCCTATCCTTGTCCTCTTGCAGCAATATTCCCCATCCTGCAGTAATGCCCTATTCTTCTCCCCTTGTAGTAATATGCCCCATCCTGCAGTAATGTGTCTCATCCTTGTCCCCATGTAGTAATACGCCACATCCTTGTCCCTTGGTATTATTGCACCACGATTGTCCCCATCACATAGTAATATGCCCCAACTTGCCCCCTGGTAGTATTGCCCTATTCTTGCCTCCATTACATAGTAATCTGCCCCATCCTTGTCCCCATCACATAATATGCCCCATCCTGCCATCACATAACAATATGCCCCATCCTGCCCTCTGTTAGTATTGCCCCATCACATAACAATATGCCCCATCCTGCCCCATGACATAATAATATGCCCCATCCTGCCCCCTATTAGTATTGCCCCATCCATCCATCATCCTCTTAGTATTGCCCCATCCATCCATCATCCTCTTAGTATTGCCCCATCCATCCATCCTCCTCCTAGTATTGCCCCATCCATCCATCCATCCATCCATCCTCCTCTTAGTATTGCCCAATCATCCTCCTCCTCCTCCTCCAGGTATTGCCAATCATCCTCCTCCTCCTCCTCCTCCTCCAGGTATTGCCCCATCCTCCTCCTCCTCCTACAGGTATTGCCCCATCCTCCTCCTCCTCCTCCAGGTATTGCCCAATCATCCTCCTCCTCCAGGTATTGCCCAATCATCCTCCTCCTCCTCCTCCAGGTATTGCCCAATCATCCTCCTCCTCCTCCTCCTCCTCCAGGTATTGCCCCATCCTCCTCCTCCTCCTACAGGTATGCCCCATCCTCCTCCTCCTCCTCCAGGTATTGCCCAATCATCCTCCTCCTCCTCCTCCAGGTATTGCCCAATCATCCTCCTCCTCCAGGTATTGCCCAATCATCCTCCTCCTCCTCCTCCTCCTCCAGGTATTGCCCCATCCTCCTCCTCCTCCTACAGGTATTGCCCCATCCTCCTCCTCCTCCTCCAGGTATTGCCCAATCATCCTCCTCCTCCTCCTCCAGGTATTGCCCAATCATCCTCCTCCTCCTCCTCCTCCTCCAGGTATTGCCCCATCCTCCTCCTCCTCCTCCAGGTATTGCCCAATCATCCTCCTCCTCCTCCTCCAGGTATTGCCCAATCATCCTCCTCCTCCTCCTCCTCCTCCAGGTATTGCCCCATCCTCCTCCTCCTCCTCCAGGTATTGCCCAATCATCCTCCTCCTCCTCCTCCAGGTATTGCCCAATCATCCTCCTCCTCCTCCTCCAGGTATTGCCCAATCATCTCCTCCTCCTCCTCCTCCAGGTATTGCCCAATCATCCTCCTCCTCCTCCTCCAGGTATTGCCCAATCATCCTCCTCCTCCTCCTCCAGGTATTGCCCAATCATCCTCCTCCTCCTCCTCCAGGTATTGCCCAATCATCCTCCTCCTCCTCCTCCTCCTCCAGGTATTGCCCCATCCTCCTCCTCCTCCTACAGGTATTGCCCCATCCTCCTCCTCCTCCTCCAGGTATTGCCCAATCATCCTCCTCCTCCTCCTCCAGGTATTGCCCAATCATCCTCCTCCTCCTCCTCCTCCTCCAGGTATTGCCCCATCCTCCTCCTCCTCCTCCAGGTATTGCCCAATCATCCTCCTCCTCCTCCTCCAGGTATTGCCCAATCATCCTCCTCCTCCTCCTCCAGGTATTGCCCAATCATCCTCCTCCTCCTCCTCCAGGTATTGCCCAATCATCCTCCTCCTCCTCCTCCAGGTATTGCCCAATCATCCTCCTCCTCCTCCTCCAGGTATTGCCCAATCATCCTCCTCCTCCTCCTCCAGGTATTGCCCAATCATCCTCCTCCTCCTCCTCCAGGTATTGCCCAATCATCCTCCTCCTCCTCCTCCAGGTATTGCCCAATCATCCTCCTCCTCCTCTCCAGGTATTGCCCAATCATCCTCCTCCTCCTCCTCCAGGTATTGCCCAATCATCCTCCTCCTCCTCCTCCAGGTATTGCCCAATCATCCTCCTCCTCCTCCTCCAGGTATTGCCCAATCATCCTCCTCCTCCTCCTCCTCCTCCAGGTATTGCCCAATCATCCTCCTCCTCCTCCTCCTCCTCCAGGTATTGCCCAATCATCCTCCTCCTCCTCCTCCAGGTATTGCCCAATCATCCTCCTCCTCCTCCTCCAGGTATTGCCCAATCATCCTCCTCCTCCTCCTCCAGGTATTGCCCAATCATCCTCCCCTCCTCCTCCAGGTATTGCCCAATCATCCTCCTCCTCCTCCTCCAGGTATTGCCCAATCATCCTCCTCCTCCTCCTCCTCCTCCAGGTATTGCCCAATCATCCTCCTCCTCCTCCTCCTCCTCCAGGTATTGCCCAATCATCCTCCTCCTCCTCCTCCTCCTCCAGGTATTGCCCAATCATCCTCCTCCTCCTCCTCCTCCTCCAGGTATTGCCCAATCATCCTCCTCCTCCTCCTCCTCCTCCAGGTATTGCCCAATCATCCTCCTCCTCCTCCTCCTCCTCCTCAGGTATTGCCCAATCATCCTCCTCCTCCTCCTCCTCCTCCAGGTATTGCCCAATCATCCTCCTCCTCCTCCTCCTCCTCCAGGTATTGCCCAATCATCCTCCTCCTCCTCCTCCTCCAGGTATTGCCCAATCATCCTCCTCCTCCTCCTCCTCCAGGTATTGCCCAATCATCCTCCTCTCCTCCTCCTCCCAGGTATTGCCCAATCATCCTCCTCCTCCTCCTCCAGGTATTGCCCAATCATCCTCCTCCTCCTCCTCCAGGTATTGCCCAATCATCCTCCTCTCCTCCTCCAGGTATTGCCCAATCATCCTCCTCCTCCTCTCCAGGTATTGCCCAATCATCCTCCTCTCCTCCTCCTCCAGGTATTGCCCAATCATCCTCCTCCTCCTCCTCCTCCTCCAGGTATTGCCCAATCATCCTCCTCCTCCTCCTCCTCCTCCAGGTATTGCCCCATCCTCCTCCTCCTCCTACAGGTTTGCCCCATCTCCTCCTCCTCCTCCAGGTATTGCCCAATCATCTACTCCTCCTCCTCCAGGTATTGCCCAATCATCCTCCCCCTCCTCCTCCAGGTATTGCCAATCATCCTCCTCCTCCTCCTCCAGGTATTGCCCAATCATCCTCCTCCTCTCCTCCTCTCCAGGTATTGCCCATCCTCCTCCTCCTCCTACAGGTATTGCCCCATCCTCTCCTCCTCCTCAGGTATTGCCCATCATCCTCCCTCCTCTCCAGGTATTGCAATCATCCTCCTCCTCCTCTCTCCAGTATTGCCCCATCCTCCTCCTCCTCCTCCAGGTATTGCCCAATCATCCTCCCCTCCTCCTGCAGGTATTGCCCAATCATCCTCCTCCTCCTCCTCGGGTATTGCCCATCATCCTCCTCCTCCTCCTCCTCCTCAGGTATTGCCCCATCCTCTCCTCCTCCTTCGGGTATTGCCCCATCCTCCTCCTCCTCCTCCAGGTATTGCCCAATCATCCTCCTCCTCCAGGTATTGCCCATCATCTCTCCTCCTCCTCCAGGTATTGCCCAATCATCCTCCACTCTCCTCCTCCTCAGGTATTGCCCATCCTCCTCCTCCTCCTACAGGTATTGCCCATCCTCTCCTCCTCCTCCAGGTATTGCCCATCCTCCTCACTCCTCAAGTATTGCCCAATCATCCTCCTCCCCTCCCAGTATTGCCAATCATCCTCCTCCTCTCCCCTACTTCCAGGTATTGCCCCATCCTCCTCCTCCTCTACAGTATTGCCCAATCATCCTCCTCCTCTCTCAGTATTGCCCAATCTCCTCCTCCTCCTCCTCCTCTCAGGTATTGCCCAATCATCCTCCTCCTTCCTCCTCCTCTAGGTATTGCCCAATCATCCTCCTCCTCCTCCCCTCCTCCTAGGTATTGCCCAATCATCCTCCTCCTCCTCCTCCAGGTATTGCCCAATCATCCTCCTCCTCTCCTCCTCCTCCTCCAGGTATTGCCCAATCATCCCCCTCCTCCTCCTCCTCCAGGTATTGCCCAATCATCCTCCTCCTCCTCCTCCTAGGTATTGCCCAATCATCCTCCTCCTCCTCCTCCTCCAGGTATTGCCCAATCATCCTCCTCCTCCTCCTCCTCCAGGTATTGCCCAATCATCCTCCTCCTCCTCCTCCCAGGTATTGCCCAATCATCCTCTCCTCCTCCTCCTCCTCCAGGTATTGCCCAATCATCCTCCTCCTCCTCCTCCTCCAGGTATTGCCCAATCATCCTCCTCCTCCTCCTCCTCCAGGTATTGCCCAATCATCCTCCTCCTCCCCTCCTCCTCCAGGTATTGCCCAATCATCCTCCTCCTCCTCCTCCTCCAGGTATTGCCCAATCATCCTCCTCCTCCTCCTCCAGGTATTGCCCAATCATCCTCCTCCTCCTCCTCCTCCAGGTATTGCCCAATCATCCTCCTCCTCCTCCTCCTCCAGGTATTGCCCAATCATCCTCCTCCTCCTCCTCCAGGTATTGCCCAATCATCCTCCTCCTCCTCCTCCAGGTATTGCCCCATTCTGGCTGCTGGTAAAAAAAAAAAAATTTCATACTCCCTCTCTTTCCTTCACCGCTGCTGCAGCTTGCATCCTGTCTCCAGCGCTGAGGGCGGTCACGTGATGCCGGGCGCGTCACGTGACCGCTGTCACATGACGCTAGCCGGGAGGGCGGGCCTAGAAGTGTGTGAGAGAGGAGAAATGTCTCCTCTGCTCAGATACAGCTTAGATCTGCCGGCGGCGCACGCCGGCAGATCAAACCGGCAGTGTGGTGGCGAGGCTGCGTGCCAACGGAGGCGGCTCTGCGTGCCACCGCTGGCACGCGTGCCATAGGTTCGCCATCACTGGACTAGATTGTAGAGAAGTCTAGGCTAGAGCCAGCATCTCGGCTGCTTGGGTGTCGGTCGTGATGTCCAAGCGAGTCTGGATCCCTAGGGTGGTACACATACATGATAAAAAATGGATTGTTTAAAGAGGATTCACCAACATGGTTGTTATAGAATTCCGCCCAAGGAAATAAGGTTACCCAGTCGTCATGGTGTGCGTTGATGAAGTGGCGCAGGTAGTTGAACAATACCTGATTCACCCGTTCGACTTGCCATTGGATTGTGGATGGTATGCCGAAGAGAGATTCAAGGAGGCCTCCAACTTCTTGCAGAGGGAACGCCAGAACCGGGACACAAACTGCACTCACCTGTCGGACACAATATGAAGAGGCAACCCATGAAGACGTAGAACATACTGGACAAACAGCTCCCCCAGCTTGGGCGCAGTGGGAAGCCCAGACAAAGGAGTGAAATGACCCATCTTGGAGAATCGGTTTACCACTACCCAAATGATGGTACAGCCAGAGGATACTGGCAGGTCAGTGATGAAATCCATTGCGATATGCTTTCATGGCACAGACTGTACTGGTAGGGGCAGGAGATGACCCGAGGGTAACTGCTTGGGTGTCTTGTTATAGGCACAGGACGGGTAGGCAGAGAAACTCTGCTCTCCAGGCACATCTTGGGCCACCAATAATGCTGTGCGACTAACTTTAGGGTCTTCGTCAGTCCCTTAAGGCCAGCTAGCTTAGACAAATGACCCTACTGAAGTGCACATCTCCTGTTGGGATTGGAAAAAAACAGCTTTCCTAGAGGTGGTTACATCAGCTGGACCGGTGCTACCATGCCCATCTTGGATGGATCGATGATGGGACGTGGTTCCTCCTCTTGGTTATCAAAGACTAAGGACCTAGACAACGCGTCTGCCTCAAGCGGCCGTCACACGCTTCCATATCTTGAACGATATTGTAAGCGATCACGTGCACGCGCGATCGCTTACAATATCTCTCACATCGCTGGTGAGATGTCACACAGACAGACTCACCAGCGATGTGGAGCCGCGATCTCGCTGGTTACTATGGTACACATCGGGTTACTAGGCGCCGCGCGGCGCTTAGTAACCCGACGTGTACCGTAGTTACCATCTCCCAGCATAGGCTCTGCCGCTGGGAGATGGATCATCGTGGTGTCATACACCACGATGAAGCAGATCGTGACATCGTTCATCGCTAGCTCAGATCTGCGATGTCACGATCAAGCGATTTTACATAGTAAAATCGCTTGATTACATGCAACGATGCCAAAACGATATCGCTTAAGCGATCAAAAAGGAGATCGCTTAAACGATATCGGGCTTAAAATCGTTGCGTGTGACGGCCGCTTTAGTGTTCTTCTCGGCCGGATGGAAATGGAGACTGAAATCGAACCGAGAGAAGAACCGAGACCATCGAGCTTGACGAGGGTTGAGCCTCTGAGCAGACTGCAGATAGGACAGGTTCTAATGATCCGTGTAGATCACCACTGCATGAATCATATCCTCCAGGAGGTAGCGCCACTCCTCTAAGGCGAACATAACGGCCAACAACTCGCCAATGGAGTAATTGCGCTCACAGGGTGAGAACTCCTTAGAGGAGAACCCACAGGTCACCATTCTTCCGGAGGGAAGCTTCTGCGTGATTACAGCTTCGGCCCCAGAAGAAGACACGTCTACTTCCACAAAGAATTGTTTATTCACCATAGGTCTATGGAGAGCAGGAGCCATGGAGAAGGCTTATTTAAGGGACTGAAAGGAAGACTCTGCCTCCGGGGTCCATTTATTGTGGTCAGATCCCTTTCGAGTCAAAGCAGTGAGTGGTTTGGTCAGATCTGAAAATTGAGGGATAAACTGCCGGTAGTAATTGGCGAATCCTAGGAATCGCTGGATGACCTTGACTCCGACAGGATTTGGCCACTTGATGACGGCAGACACCTTCTCAGGATCCATTTCAAGACCTGTATCAGAGATGACATACGTCAAGCAGGGCAGAGAGTTCCGCTCGAATAGGCATTTCTCGAACTTTGCATATAAACTATTCTCTTGTAACCGTTGAAGAACCAGGCAGACATTTCCTTCTATGTGTAGGGAGTTCCGGGGAAAATACCAAGATATCCAGGTACACAACTACACATACGTAGAGCAGGTCATGAAAGACATTGTTGACGAACTCCTGAAATACTGCAGGTGCACTACTTAAACCTAAGTCATTACCCGGTGCTCGGAGTGGCTGGTCGCCGGTGTTAAAGGCGGTCTTCCACTCGTCTCCAGGATGAATCCTGATTAGGTTGTAAGCCCCACGAAGGTCTAGTTTGATGAAGATTCGGGATCTACAAAGGCGGTCAAAGAGCTCTGGAATGAGAGGCAAAGGATACTTGTTCTTTACCTTGACTGTGACGCAATGACCCTTCCTTTTTCACGAAGAACCCAGCGCCTGCAGGAGAGGTAGACTTCTGAATAAATCCCTGAAGCAGGTTCTCTTTGATGTAGTCAGACATTGCTCTGGTCTCTGCAGGCGACAGAGGGTAAATCCGACCTCTGGGAGGTGATGCACCTGGAATTAGATCGATGGGACAAATACCACCTGTGTGGTAGTAGGGTCGCCGCCTCCTGCTTGTTGAACACATCCGCTTAGGACCAGTAAGCTGATGGCAATCCAGGAAAGGCTGATGGTAGTTGTGGTGTGTGACCTGGCCAAACTGATTGGGGCCAAGCTTACCATAACCACTGCCTCCTAACAAAGAACGTCCCCTGTCCGCCAATCCACAATCAGTTTGTGGGTGCGAAGCCATGGTAGAGCAAGCAGAAACTCAGGGGAGAGGTTAGGTAGCATGTAAAAGGCAATCCTCTCCTTGTGGAGAGCCCCGATCTGAAGTTCCACCTCTCAGTGATGCCCAAGATGGTGTCTTGCAGGGTCTTCCGTCAATGGAGGTGATGATACGTGGTTGCTGCATGGAAACCACATAAATGCCAAACCGACGAGCCAAGGCTTGTTGCATAAGGTTACCTGCCGAACCAGAATCCCAAGTAAGCCATTTCCTAAAATCGCCTGCCACCGCTTGTTACCTTTATCGACACAGTAAGGGGTAGAGAGGAATCGCTCTCACCTAGGTAGGCCTTTCTTACCTGTCCTAGGCGGAGGAGTTTTCCAGCCTCTTGGGACATCAGTAGCGAAAATGGTTGGCACTGCCACAGTATAGGCACAGCTTCTTGGCAACCCTCCTTGTTCCTGGTCACTCAGTTTAAGACTGTCAACTTCCATGGGCTCATGGACAGAAGTCAGAGCTGGAACCGAATGAATGAGGGGTCTTTAAAAATGACGGAGCCAAAGGAGAAAGTCATTTCTCGTGGGTCCACTCCTTGGATTGCTCTTGTAGGCGGAGGCTGATCCAGATGGCGAGAGAGATTGTCATCCAGGGTATAGGGTAGGTCTCGAACCACCAATTCGTCTTTTAGCCTCCTAGATAATTCCACACCAGAAGACACTGATCAGGGGCTCGTCGGACCACTGGAGCTCAGAGGTCAGAGTATGGAACAGGATTACATACTGTCAGACAGAGATTACCTTGCTGTAAGTTGAAGAGGTCCTCCATCGTTGACGCCACTCAACCAGGTTTGTCTAAGATCTTACGGAAGGTTTCCAAGAAGGTCTGGAGATTGGATACGATGGGGTCGTCAACTCCAGGTGTGGATTAATCCACGCCAGGGCCTCTCCCTGCAAATGTGAGGCAAGGAATGCCACTTTGGCTACGTCTGTGGGATACTGGTGAAATGCAGTTGGCATTAAGAAACCCCCTGCACAATATAGGATCCCCAGAGTACCTTGTGGGATGGCCGAGACAAGGAGAGGGTCCTGGAACTGCTGCAACCACAGGCTCGAGTGCTGGAACCTCTACAGGTGGTGCGGCTGCCATCTGCATGTTAGTTAACCGTTCACCCACTGACGACATGTAGTTCAACATCTGGGTTTGCATCTCCCGTTGTCGATCAAGTTCCTGGTGTAATCCTGTGAGTTGATTGGCATTAGTGGGTTCGGCCGCCTGGAAAGGGCTGAGACGGGTCTCTAGCGCCTGCATAAATGTAACGGGCTGATCCTAACTCGGACGGAGGCCGGCTAGCTCTTTGAGCAGAGAATCTGGTATTCGCAGGGTCCATGGCCTGGGCAAAATCTATCACGCCACCACAGGTGGAGATGCCGTGGAGGCTGATACCAGAAATGAGCCGGCCAAGAGTCAGATAATGAACAGGGTTTAGTACAATAAGGGATAGATTCCCAAGGGTGGTCCACAGAGCCAGAGCACCGTGGTCCCCCTTAGGAAGCAGAAGAGTTACCCCTATACAGGGATTTCTCCAAGCACAGCCAGAGACTGTCCAATGAGCCAGTCAACCTGTGGGTCCGACCCATACAGGACAGGAAAAGGAAACCAGTGAACTGAAGGAGAAGGCAGGGAAGGAGCTTAGTGCAGCCGAAGGGTCCGATAGGTAGCCAGGGACCAGCGAGAGTGGTACGGGTCTGCAGGTGAACAGGCAGGAGGGATCCAGCACTGAAATCAAGAGAAAAACACGTAATGTTCTTGGAGGACACAAGAAGCTGTATGCACTGCTGGGGACCTGAGCTGGCAACTTTAGACTAATTATGAAGTTGCCCAGGCACCTCACATAGGAAGTGGGAGCCATAAATACTCACCAGCCTCTCGGCAATTGGCTGAGAGGTGGTGTCAGGAAAAGGGCGTACTGGCCCTTTAAATTTGCAAAGAGCGGCGTGCGCCCTATGCACATTCACCAGGAAGCAAGGAGGCAGGAGAGAGATGACTGGGGGCCATTGTAGATGGAGCAGACAGAGTGAACCTGGTAAGTATGTCTGCAGTGCACAGTGAGATGCCGGTGGCCAGCTGGGCCCAATCCCCCTGCAACCTGAGGACCGGTCCCACTGGCCGCAGGGTGACAGTATCCTCTAGTTGTCTCTGGCCTCTCACTGTACAGCATTGAAGAGTGATGTGAGGAAGTGGCTTTCATTGATGCACAAATATTTGTCCACCCACGGCTAGAAAAAAGCCACTTTGAGTAAAATGATGTACTGTCCCAAGAGTCTCAAAACTCCTGCCCCATTACCTTCTGTTGTGCAGACTCTGCAATTAACATGAACCACATCCACTTCGTTGCTCCAGCGAAGCGTGCAGTTGTCTGAGCCCCAAATCTTTGAACGAAAGCGTAAACCCACAGCCATGAATCTCAATGTACAAATTGTAAATGCACACATTTCCAGGTGGCAAGACCTTTAAATGTTGCTGTTTAGGATTGTGAGAACCGAGGCTTTCCGTGATCTCTTGGCTGTGGCTGCCCCACATATTCTTTTCTCAGCCACCACTATTTTGCCCGTTGTGCTGTTAAACAATATCAACTGTTGCTCTCACCAGTGCCATAACCGGGAAGGTCCACCTAACAACAAAAACGTGGACAGGGACAATTCTTTCACGGCACAATGGTTGAACTTGATGGAGTGTGACAGTGTTGCAACCTGGAACATCACACGTCCTACCCACGCCAAGAATAGCAGGCCCAACTTTCATCAGGGTTTCCACCTTGTATGTCAGTTACAGTCCCACTTCCTCCTCCTGCTCCTCATCTGCTTAATTACCCTCCCCATCACTAACAATCTGGGAGCTCTGCAGCAGTGCATCGGCTAAGCGGCAACACTCAGCTGAAACTCATCTGTTTGTCATAATCCTCACACTGCAGCAAAGCTGTTGAATGAGATAAAGGAACAGACCGATCAGTGGCTCTCCCCACTGAACTTCCAACCAGGTCTGGTCGAGTTTAATAATGGGTGTAACCTGGTGGCGCCTTTTAAAGCTCGGAAAGCTGGCACACATTCCATGCATGGATCACATGCTGAACCTAGTTGTACAGCGGTTTCTAAAAGCATACCATGACTTGCTGTATCTACTTGATAAGGTACTTTGTATTAGCGCCCATTTCCAAAAGGCCTCTACCACTTTTGCTGGTCTGCAGCGCTGCGAAAGTGCTTGAATTTGTCTAGTCACAAACTCATGTGCAACCTACCCACACACTGTAACTCTATAGATATGTTGGCAATAACTAGTGAGCAGCAGAGGCATTAGCTGAATACCAGCTTCAACATGCCTATCTGATTGACTCTAATCCATCACACACAACTGGATTGCTAACATTTGTGAGATTTTTTTAAAACTTTGAGTAGTGCGCCAAGACTGAGTGGCTATTATGAGCATAAACATCCTGCTGCTCTGTCTCTTGAAACAGTAGCTAGAGAATGTTAGCCCCATTAGAAGCAGAGGAGCCCCTGCTGTGAAACCAGAGGGAACTGTGATCTAGACATATATGGTACATGACCTGTTTTGAAATATCTCCTCTAGGAAAGCAATTTTGGTATTTTTTCTCTTAAACACAAGTGCAAGATTTGGGTACAATTTTGAGGGTGAGTTCATGCCTTTCACAATGAAGGAGGCCACTACTACCACGGCCGCAAAGGTCGTGTCAGCCATAATAGTCGAGTGGTTGGGACATAGAAGTTACTTGTTTCTCCCTTGGAGCAATAACAGAAAACCAACAATCTAGTATATACAAATTGAATCTTACCTGCGACAGGAGGGGTTGTGGCATCCCATAATTACAGATAAGACCATCTTGGTGATCGACTCCTATAACCTCCGAATAGAGTAACTCGAGTCGAGGCAAAAGGAATGCCACTGTAAAGGAAAAAAACTTCAGGTGCATAAATCAAAGTATTACTCAACTAAACATTGCTAAACACTGAAGTTCAACTGAGAAAGGCTAGTGAATAGTATAAAAAAAACGGTTATCCACAGCACCACGTGACAACGGAACTCACAGAGTTCCTCACATTGAGACGCACGTCCTTAGCCAGGGAGATCCACCTGGCATATAGCAATACAAAGTAAAAGAAAGGACAGCGCCTCACGAGCTGGTATATTTCAAAGCTTCATATGTTTTATTCCGTCCACAAAAAGCACGACGTTTCGGTCCAATGACCTTTATCAAGTGCATATATCCCACATCAACAGTGTTATTTATACCATGTAACTCCACCCCCATCAACATTACACCAACAGGCAATGATTAGTAAACAAAGTTAAAAGTCCCACATCCACTATACAGAAATCAACTAACCATAGTTCCCCAAGATTGGAGCATGAATCCAAGCCTAAACGCTTGTATAATGCACTCATCGCCGCCATCAGTGTCCATAAATGTACACAAACGCATAGAAAACTGGTAGCAATAATCCACCAATCAGGGGGAGGCATCCTTGGTCGGCATAGCAACGTTCCTTGCTTATATTTCCCCGCCAGTCAGCGCTTGATAATCGTAACCATATCCGGTGCTCACTGCGCCTGCGTCAGCATCCTCCTCCAATTGGACGGTGCGCTTGTCACTCAAATCAGATAGTAGGACGGTACAATGACTCACATCCTGTCTCAGGCGTCCGTGGAGACCATAGTAACAGTGTCAATCCCCACAGGCGCATGCGTTAAAGGCCATTCCATATGCGCAATGGTATTTAAGCAACAGCATCCTGCTATCATATAAGATCTACACTAGGCACTACGGCGATGATTTTGCTTCACAAATAGACCCCCACATTATAAAAACATTGCAAAAATATCAATATATTAGAAATCCAAGTGTTGGGGAAGTAAATGAATAGTTAAAGGGCACTACACAAACTCCCAATTTATGAACATTAGTCTGTTTAGGCACTATCAAAACGACATATTTACCCACATCAATGGGACGCTTATTTCAAATAGTCATACAATGATTAACCATCCAAAGATCGCCATATATCTTATCTCCCATATCATAAGTAATCTCACAAGGCAAATATAATAATAATAAGTGAGGGGTCCAAGGTGCATAAGTCATACAATGTATGTACTTGCACCATACCTACACACGACTACCAGGGGCGTAACTACAATAGGTGCAGGGGTTGCGATCGCACCCGGGCCCTGCAGCCTAGGGGGCCCCAAAAGTCCCTTTGGCCTATAGAAAAAGACTAATACTATTAAAGAATTGCAATAATTGGGGGCCCCATTGGCGCTTCCGCACCGGGGCCCATGGGCCTGAAGTTACGCCACTGACTACTACATCTCTGTAATTACTGCATTATGGGGAAGGAACCCCTTCTATCTATAGTGTAGACCCATCACTCATTTTATGTATAGTTACCTATATATATATAATATACATTACCAGAGATACTTGTATATACACGCCCCCTTAATCCAATCTTCCCAATTATGTGGTTACATTGCAATATATTATAAGGCGGGTATTGCCTTTCCAAAAGTATTGTCAATCTTCCAATCTAGAGTAAATATGAGGCAATATTAAAATACAATAAAAACAAACAACGCATGATGAGGAGTACACAGAATCGTCAAGTATACCCCAGTAAACAACCCCGCTGATCATAGTCAATGTTCATACCCTTAGGGAACAAAGTATCCAACTCGAATATCCACCTTTAATTCTTTCTTTTTCAATAGGGCCACCCGGTCTCCACCTCTCCTAAGTGGGGGAACATCATCTATTACCCTAAACCTAAGTTGGTTGACCGTGTGACCCATATTGTGGAAATGCCTTGGGACAGGGAGATAAGTCAGACCCGTCCGTATCGTACTTTTATGTTTCCCTATACGTGCCTTCACTTCCATTGTGGTCTCACCCACATAGAGGAGACCACATGGGCAACAAATGGTATAAACAACAAAACTGCTGTTACATGTATACCTCTTTTTTATATCGTACCTTTTCCCAGAACGGGGATGACTGAAAAACTGTCCTTTCAACAAATTCCTGCAACAAGCACAACCCAGGCAAGGGAAATTACCAAGACTGGGTGGTGCAAAAGTTGTTTGCACATCCTTTTTAGAACTTCCAATATCTGCACGAACAAGATCATCTTTCAAACTATGCCCCTTTCTGTAAGAAAACAGGAGGAATAGTTTAAATTCCTCCACCTCACTGTGCCCCTTCATCAAGAGAGGCCAATGCTTTTTTTCACCACATTCATGATGTTTTTACTTGCACCGCAATATGTGGTCACAAGTGGGATTCTTTTAGGAGGAACCACCTTAGATCTAGGATTTAATAAATCCCCCTGGCTGATCGCTAAAGCTTCAGTCTTGAACTTCACAAGGTCATGTTTCGGATATGGCTGTATTAACCCTTTGCTTACCCCTTCATTGCTGTATTGTTTAACTCCTGCATTGCTGTATTAACCCCTACTTTGCGGTGTTAATCCCTTGTTGCATTGCTGTCTGATAACCCCTTATTGTAAGGGTAAGTGAGAGATAGATGGGTGGGACAATATTGTCTGTATGGACGGAAGAGGGTACACAGAGCTGTACAGTGGGTATGGAAAGTATTCAGACCCCTTTAAATCTTTCACTCTCGTCCTCTACCTGCCTGCGTGCCGGTGGTTGACTTTTCACGCTCTCTTTGATAAAATCTTCAATAAAAATTTATTGGTAAAAAAAAATAAAAAAAAAAAAATCTTTCACTCTGTTTCATTGCAGCCATTTGGTGAATTCACTCTGCACCCCGTCTTAACTGATAACAACCAGAAATGTAGACATTTTTGCAAATTTATTAGAAACGAAAAACTGAAATATCACAGGGTCATAAGTATTTTAGACCCTTAGCTCAGACCCTCATGTTTAAGTCACGTGCTGTCCATTTCCTTGTGATCCTCCTTGAAATGGTTCTCCTCAGGGCCCTGAGGAAGAGTACTAAAAACTTGAAACGTCTGTTGGCTGGAGGGGTGAGGTGCCCGTGTAACAGAACAGCTGTTGGTGCAGCCTACAATTTAAGGTAATTATAAGCAGTAATCCAAATAGGGGTGCTGCTTGGGGGATCTTTCAAGTTGTTAAAGAGGTGTAGAAAGTGCCCCTATGGGAGTAACATCTTATACCTAGGCATTGCAAGATGGGAAGTGTGTGCTATTGACAGCAGTAACCGGTCATGTGACTGTGACGTCAAGCCAGGTCCTGTACATCCAGAGATGCTGACAGCACTGGATCGCTGGACAGGTGAGGATCGATTTTGCTCAGTACACTAAAATTTGGTCCGAGAAAGCATCAGCTGTTTTCTCGGACCCTGCTCCATAGGCCCCATGTTATGGGCCACGGATCATGTCGGATTTGATTCGGTCCGATTTGATCCGCTGTGCCCAAAATCGGAGCAGTCTCAGACTTTGGGTACAGCAAATAATTGGACCAAAACGGATCTGAGAAAAATCGGATGCCACTAAGGGCAGATCCGATCCGTGCCCATAGGCTAATATGGGGGCCAAATTGGATCAGTGGCTGTCTGTTTTACACCGGACAGCCACGGATCCCAAAAATTCATAATGTGAAAGCACCTAAGGCTAGGGTCACACTTGCATTTTTTCTATGCATTTTCACACTTGTCTTTTGGGGAAAACGCATCCATAGGCCCCCCATGCAAAAAACACATGCCCCAATGCTAAAAACGCCATGCGTTTTTGGGATGTGTTTTTGGCTCAGCACCAAAAAATGCATCATGCTGCATTTTTTGGCGCTTTTTCAAAAGCGTATGCATTTTTTAACATGGGGCCCTATGGGAAACGCATGCTTTTTTGCATGGCACTAAATGGTAACATGCGTTTTCGCATGCGTTTTTTAAGGCTGCTCCAGACCTATCAGCAAAAACGCAGCACAAAAAAAGCAGGCTGGAAAAAGCAACCTTAAAAAACGCATGCAAGTGTGCGCCTTGCCTAAGACCTTATAGCTCACTGCATGTCAGGCTGGCTTCACACTACGGTTTTGTTCCTGTTCGTTGGATACTGTCTTTTGCAGGATCTAACGAACCGGAATGGACACCACCGGACTGGCAACTCTGAATGCCATTTCTGTGTCCGGTCCGGTATCCGGACACAGAAAGAGCAGCTGGGAGCCGAGCCCGCTGTCAGCGCTGCGCAATATCACTTTAGCAGTGTATCTATATACACTGCAAAAGTGATATTAAATAAAGGGATGGTTAAAAATAAAAAAATAAATCGTCACCTTCCGGTGACCACGAGTGTCCCGTGCTGACTGCAGCTCTCCCGGCCATTCAAGGACCTTGCATGATGTCACCGGGAGGGGCGGGGCAACCCGATCACATGGCCGCATTAGCAAATCTGATGTGGTCATGTGATTGGGTTGCTTCCCCGGTGACATCATGCAAGGTCCTTAAGCTTTGTATTCAGCGCGGGACACTGTCGCCGGAAAGGTGAGAATTTATTTTTAATCATCCCTTTATTTAATATCACTTTAGCAGTGTATATAGTTACACTGCTCTAGTGATATTACACAAATTTACCATGGGTACAGAGCAGCGCTCCTGTTCTGCGCATGCTCTGTACCCTGGAACCGGATCTGGGAAATGATTGTTGATTCACGGATCCGGTGCCATAGGCCCCCATGATAAGTGTGCTGGACAGAACAGGATTCGTTTCTGTCCTGTTTTGTCACCGGAGCCACAAAACGGTGCAGGCATCGCTTTTGGGACCCGTGAAAAACAGGACAGAAGCTAATCCTGCACTGGATTCACAAAACCGGATGGCCAAATAGGACCAATCCGGTACCATAGGGATATATGGAGGCTAAAAACGATCCTGTTCTGTTTGTTTAAAAACGAACAGAACAGGATGGTAAAAAACGTAGTGTGAAACCAGCCTCAGACCAAATGAGAATCATGAGGTCAAAGGAACTCTGCAAAAAGCTGAGACAGAATTGTGGCAAGGCACAGACCTGGCCAAGGTTACAAAAGAATTTCTGCAGTAGTCAAGGTTCCTAAGAGCACAGTGGCCTCCATAATCCTTAAATGGCAGACGTTTGGGACCACCAGAAGTATTCCTAGACCTGGCCGTCCATCCAAACTGAGCAATCTTGGGAGAAGAGCCTTGGTGAGAGAGGTAAAGAAAAACCCCAAGATCACTGTGGCTGAGCTCCAGAGATGCTGTCGGGAAATGGGAGAAAGTTCCACAAAGTCAACTATCACTGCAGCACTCCACCAGTGGGGCCTTTATGCCAGAGTGGCCCGACTAAAACCTCTCCTCAGTGCAAGACATATGAAAGCCCGTATTGTGTTTGCAAAAAAACACATGAAGGACTCCCAGACTAAAACTCCTGTCACACACAACGATGCCACAGCGATCCAACAACGATAACGATCCTTAGGGATCGCTATTGCGTCACTTTGGGATTGCTGGTGAGATGTCAAACAGTCAGATCTCACCAGCGACTCAGTTTTCCCCACTTTATTTTTCGCTCTGCACTTTGCGTGAGCCTGTCATAATTTATGTCAGCGCATAACCTGAGGCGCTCGGTTATGAGCTGCCATAAATGATGACCGGCTCACGCAAAGTGCAGATCGAAAAATAAAGTGGGGAAAACCCATCCTGATAAACACCATCTGTTTTTACAGCCCACATTGTCCCACCAACGATCAAAAGTGTACCTGAAACGGTGTGCATCTCCCAAACAAAAGATGTGTGTGTCTGTATGTCATTCTATATTTACATGTACAGTATGTGTGTAATATATGATATATATTTCTCCCATCCTCCACGACAGCACACAGGAGGTTGCTTTTTGTCTCTAATAGGGGCAGGAAACGCACAGACATTAAATTGCCCCTCCTATAATCATCAGTGTTTCCTGTCTTTATGAGGCATGAAGAGGTTTTTCCTGAGGCTCTTGGCTGGTGACGCAGTCCTCTTACCATGAGCTGGCCGGCAGGCGATCGGGCCTGTGCTCCTTCCTCCCAGCGCCGCTCCCTCTCCAGGAGGAGCAAGACCACACTACTTTCCGGCGCCTGGTGGCAATGCTGTAAAAGCTTGTGGGAATGGCATGCACTCAAATTTGGAGTTCTTGAGGTGCTAGTGAAAGGATTGCTGGAACCCATATTCATATATGAAGGAATATTGCTGCATTCTCAGAGGCGTTTATGATGCAAAGTGAAAGTTTTTATTGTGATTGAACAACATGCGACCACTGACGCCGTTTCGGTCCACAATTTTGGACCTTTCTCAAAGTGTTGCTAGAATTGAAACATGAAAGAAAGTGTCAACATAAGTGAAAAACATTTTTGTAAATGTACCACTGAGCTGCCACACACCAAGTGCAGCCCCTGGCCCCGGGGACTCCCACTCATCCTGTGGGGAGCGTCCCATCTTGCTGCCGTACATCCCCCGGAGGCCCAAGCAGCGCGGTGAAATCACCGGAATTCCCGCAGGTTGCGTCACGACAAGAATAATTAACCCTTGTCTGTTCAGCCAACCACTATTGATCTGGACCATCGGGCCCCACAGCCGCAGGCGCGGAACCGTGACAGGAGAAGCAACGCCTGCGACGTGAAGACCCGGCCACGGTGAGTCAGATTACTTATAGTTCAGAGTCAGAGATAGGGAAGAAAAGGGTTACTGGTAATAGTGTACCTTGACTGGTATGGAGCCTAGGGTACTAGAGATGGTTTTATAAATAGCTACTAATTCTATTTGGAAGAGCTATTGTGGAAGGGTAACCTAGGTCAGGGGTTAGAGAGGATGGATGTGAGTTAGTGTGTATTCCTGTGACACAGGAACGGCGTCAGTGGTCGCATGTTGTTCAATCACAATAAAAACTTTCACTTTGCATCATAAACGCCTCGGAGAGTGCAGTGATATTCCTTCATATATGGGGGCAATGCTGAGCTGTGCCTTCGAGGCTGGGGTCCTCCAGCATCCTCTGCCTGCCTTCGACAACGCAGCCTGTGGGTTTTCGCGCCTGGAAGTGACGTCATGGTGGAACGCATGTCATTTCCGGGGTTTTCCAGGGCGCCCGACTACCAGCGATGGTGGCTGCCACATGGAAGCCCAGGGGGAGGTGGAGCACCTGTGCTGATTGCGCTGCAGCCTTGGATCATACATAAACGAATCCCTGGCAAGAAAACACCTGACAGGTAGGACACATGTTTCCATAATGTGTCTTGCTGCCCAGATAGAAGGTGCTTCTTTAAGCCCTGCAGATGCGGAGCCCAGCGCTATCTCAGGCCCAGTAAGTTACTCGGTAGGAGGTATGTAGTGTGCCTTGCATGGACTGTATCATTATTCCTTCTCCCCCTGTTTATGTCATTGCAGGGAGGAAAGAAACCGACACAGAAGCAAAAAGTTAAAAGCCCCTTCTCGCAGATGTGGTGACTATGTGGTGTGTATGAAGTGACCAATCAAACAGGAGATTCGATCCTCCCTGGCTTATCTCTCCCTTTCCCCTTCATTAGCCCCACCGGCCCTCAAAAAGAGGAAGGTCATACTTGTGGACTCTACACCGGAGATCTTGGACGTTGCGGTTCTGAGGAGGGTTTAGTAGAGGATTCGGATCCACTTCAGAGCAGTGATTCCCCCCAGAGATATTATTTCTCATCAGAAGACATTGCAAAATTGGTGTCTGCTGTGAGAAACACAATGAGGCAGAAGAAGAATCATCAACCCAATCCATGCAGGATGAAATGTTTGGGGTGTTAAGGTCCAAGGAAACATCAGTTTTCCCTGTCTATTACAAGAAATAATGTTGGGAAAGTGGAAGTTTCCGCAGGAACACCACGCCATCCCAGGAGAATTGAAAGGGCCATTTTCCTTAGATGTCTCAGTTTCAAAGATCTGGGCAGAAGTGTCAAAAATAGATGTCCAGGTTGCAAAGGTAGCCAATAAGACTACTCTTCCCTTCGAAGACTCCTCCCAACTAAAGGACCCAATGGATCAAAAAGCAGATAGCCTGCTGAAAAGATCCTGGGAATCCTTCTTTTTGATATCTGCCAACAATGCCTCTACCTGTGTAGCAAGGTCCATGTTTAGATGGCTAGACCAACCACTTTCTCACATAGCAGGGGGTACACCCAGAGAAGATCTGGCTTCCATCCCCTTGCTACAGAAAGCCACTAGTTTTTAGCAGAAGCTTCTGCAGAATCAATTAGAGCAGTAGCTAGAACTGTGGTTCTTTCCAACACAGCTAGACGGGATATTTGGTTGAGAACATGGAGCAGAGATATGGCTTCTAAAAGTAATCTATGTTCCATCCCATTCCAGGGGGAATATGTTCTTGGCCAGGTCCAGACCAGCTGCTTGAAAAGGTGGTACAGCAAAAGAGTCTTCCAGATGCTAATAAAAAAAACAAAAAAATAGGTCCTTTCGTCCCCAACATACTTTTCGGGCCCCGGGGCTAGGGGGTCACTGGACCTATCACAAAGTGAGTAAGGGGAGAAGCATATTCTCCTCCCGCCCTCAAGATAGAAAATGACACCATTCCTGTAGCGGAAAGGATTACCAACTTCCTCCCCCAATGTGGATGTGACATCCTGCCGACCTATTCTCCAACTTGTTAGGGATGGGATGGGAATAGTCTTTTCCTCCCCTGCTTCTCAGCATTTGAGGATAACTATGCTCTCTTCTTCAAAACTACAGTCAACACTCTGGAAGGAGGTTCAGAAACTACTCCTTGGAGCAGTAATTCCTGTTCCAGAAAGAGATGTTGGGAGGGGTCACTATTCTCGTCTCTTTCTGGTAAACAAAAATAAGCCAGGAGGACAATACAGGATTATAATAAACCTGAAACCTCTGAACAGACACGTCGCCCATTTCAAATTCAAGATGGAATCCATACGGTCAACCACTCCCGTAATAGGGAAAGACTTTGTAATGGCGATGTAAGATCTACAGGATGCATACTTTCACACCCCGATACATCCTGCAGATCAGAAGTGCCTGATGTTTACAATCCTGTTTCAAGACCAGGTTCATCATTTTCAGTTCAGAATTCTGCCGTTCGGTCTGTCTGCCGCACCTCATGTGTTCACCAAGGTGATGGCGGAGGTAATGGCATTCATCAGAAAACAGGGCATAGTGGTGATACCCTACTTAGATGACTTCCTGATTACTGCTCCCACTGGATCACGCCTGCAGTCTCATGCACAACAACTGATCCATACTCTGACATCCTTAGGATGGATAATCAACTTCCAGAAATCCAGCCTGACTCTATCTTGAGGAAGACCTTCCTAAGTTGTCTTCTGGACTCAAACAGACAAACTTGCTTTCTCCCTCCAGACAAGCAGGTTCCTTTAAGATCCAAACTGCAATTCCTCTAGAAGCAATGTGCTTGTTCCATCCGTACAGCCATGTCTGCTCTGGGGTCAATTCACCGTGTGTATCCAGATGATCCCTTGGGCTCAGGCTCACAGGAAAACTTTGCAGTCCCATATTCTGTCTCAGTGGAATGGCCTTTCATCAGGCCTGAACAAGAAGATTGAACTCCCCAGGAAAGTCGAGGTATTTCTGGATTGATGGCTGAAACGGGAAAATCTACGAAAGGGGATTCAGTGGGTACAGTCCCTTATGGTGGCTATGTATACAGACACCAGCAAAAGGGGCTGGGGAGCTCTTGTCTCCCAATTTGCCTTTCAGGGCTGCTGGTCTTGCCAGACAAGAGACCGTTCCTCAAATTTCAGGGAACTCTGTCCCGTAGAAGAAGCTCTCAAAAAGTCACAATTCATAACTCAGGGGAGACATATAAAAGGTCTTTTCAGACAATATGACTACGATGGCTCATCTCTGCCATCAGGGGAGCACAAGACACAGAAGCCTACAGGATGTCTCGTTCCGAATATTCTGCTTGGCAGAGGAAAATCTTCTTTCCCTTTCAGCCTTTCACCTAAAGGGCCCTACGAACGTAGAAGCGGATTATCTCAGCAGACAAGATCTGCTTAAAGGCGAGTGGTGTCTCAATCAGAAGGTGTTCCGGATGATGACCAGAACCTGGGCACATCCAGAAGTAGATCTATTTGCAACTAACCTCAATACAATGACTGTTCAATATTTCTGTAGTCACCTTCCACGACAGCATAGGAGGTTACCTCGCCACGCCCTAATAGGGACAGGAAGCACAGGAGAGGTTAAAAGACCCCTCCCACCTCCCATTAGCCAGTGTCTTTCCTGTCCCCATGGGCATGGAGAGGTTTTTCTCCTGTGCTGTGGGGCCGGCGACTGCAGCATACCTTTTTGGAGTTGTTTTGCCGGGCAACGTTGGTCGGTGCTGAGGCTCTCCTCCTCCTGCTGCTTCTGCCGCAATTTTTGGCGGTAGGACCGTTCCCTGGTCCTCCGGAATCTCCCTGGAGGCGATGCGGTCTTGGGCGCCCTGGCCGGCGGTCTCTCTGAGCCCACCGGCTTCCCCCTGTGCACGCACTGTCGGCGCCGGCCGGATGTGACGTCCGTATGCATCACTTCCGGGTCACGTGCTCTCCCGGGAGAACGGCGCTTCCGGTTCCGGCAGTCGGAATTCGGAGGGACAGCGTGCAGGGCACGCCTATGATTCATTTACGGCCTGTCTGGGACCCTGCGTGGCGGGAAGGGGCACATTGTCTGAAACTGTGGGGCAGGCTTATGCATGTAAGCTGTCCTGAAGGCGCCAGTTAAAGGTAAGCTGTTCTCCTGTGCAGGATGGCTGATTTAGCTACCGAGACCAGTTCTGCCCCAGCCACAGTAAGCCTGTGTCAAAGGGGGGGTCCTTGTGCCTGTGTTCAGGCTGATTCTTATGGCACCCTCTCTTTGTTTATAGGGAGAGAAGCCGGCCATTAAGAAACCCGGTGGGAAGAGGTGCCCTGTCTGTACTAAGAAGTTTCCATCCCCTTGGGACAAGAAACTATGCCAAGATTGTACTGATCGAGTGGTTAGGGCGGAACATCCCTCCTTAGTAGAGGAATTGCGTTCCATGGTTAAACATGAAATACAAGCCTCATTAGCTTCCCTGAGTCCGGCTGCAACCATCCCGGTCCCGGGCCCTCCTTCTCCGAAGAAACGGAAGCTGCAGCATGACCAGTCTGACTCTGACGGCCAGATAGACTCAGACTCGGACAATAGGGATGATGGTTCTTCCTCCAGGCCCTCTGACCCTAGAAAATTTCTATTCTCCTCTGAGGATTTGGCTGAGCTCATTGGTGCGGTGCGTAGCACTATGGGTCTGGAGGAGGAACAGGTCCTCCACTCTGTCCAAGATGCTATGTTTTCTGGGCTTTGTCCAGTCAAACCGGTGGGGTTTCCTGTCCATGCCAGCATTCAGGATCTCAGTGCTCAGGAGTGGGAATTTCCTGAAAAAAGGGTTGAGTGCTATGAAGAATAGGTGTCACGCCCTACGGACAGATCTATCGGGGGGGACCCACTGGACCACAAATATGGCGGCTGCTGATACCAGATAGGGAGAGCCAGAAAATCAGATTCAAAAAGCTTTATTGCAAGGTACAGCAATATATATGATAGGCGCCCCTAAGGAAGGCCACGGAACCACTAGGGGTACGACAGGGAACAGGCTTAATCGGGGAAAACTCAGCGGGTAGAAGCCGACCGGTGACAGCAGGTAGCAGCACAGGAGCCAGGGCACGAAGTACAGAAGAACTTCCAGACCCGACCTAGGACAAAAGGAACACCGGTTAAGTACAGAGAACCAGACTGCAGAGCCATGACAGAGAGACCTGGGGCTGCAACTTCAGTAAGATAGAAGTTGCCCTGGCAAGGTCCTGGAGTGTCGGAGACCTTTTTATCCCCAAAGCCTGCTGGTGATAGGCCGGGAGGAAGGGGCGGGAGTAAGGGTGAGCTGTCTCCATAAATGCCTGTAAGCACGCGGGCCTGCCCCCTATGTGTGCCCTGGGAAGGAAGAATGAAGGAAGAAGTGCAGCAGGCCTGGGAGCGTGGACCTGGGCGACATGTCTGCGGGGACGGGACCTCCTTAGGGAGCGACGGTGGATGACCGGTGCACGGGCCCCCTGCCCCTGGACATGACGTGAGGAGGTAAGGGAGCAGAGGAGAGGAGAGGAGGCAGGCTGCAGGGCAAGTGCATTGGGCCGTGAGGTGGTGACAATAGGTTTCCCCTGGATGACACACCATTCACTTGGGATGTCCCAAAGGTGGATGTTCAGGTCACAAGGGTGGCTAAAAAAACGGCCCTCCCTTTTGAGGACACTTCCCAGCTGAAGGACCAGATGGATAGGAAAATTGAGGGTCTGATGAAACGCTTTTGGGAGGCGTCCTCATCTACTTTGCAGGCAAATATTGCTTCCACTTGCGCATCCCGATCAATTCTCAGGTGGTTAGATCAGCTTGAGTGCCATATCACCCAGGGTACGCCGAGGGAGGAACTTCTTGATTCCTTGCCTTTGTTAAAAAAGGCTACTGGGTTTTTGACTGACGCTTCGGCGGAGTTAGTGCGCATGTCTGCTCGTACCTCCGTCTTGTCCAACTCGGCTAGACGTGCCCTCTGGTTAAAAATGTGGAGTGGGGATTCCACCTCCAAGATGCGCCTCTGTTCCATTCCCTTTAAGAGTGATTTGGTTTTTGGCCCGGCCCTAGATGACATCCTAGCCAAGGCCTCTGATAAAAAGGCTCTCACCGAGCAACGGGTGGCGAAGTAAGCTTTTTTTCGTCCCCAGCTGCCTCAGGCCTCCCAGCCAAGGGGTAAGGGGAAAGCAGGACGGTGGTCCTACCCAAAAGGTAGGGGGAGGAATATCCTTGTTCCATCCCAACAACGTCCTCCGCAGGACAAACAGTGACTCGGTTCGGGCGGGGGGAAGACTCGCCGCCTTTCTCCCCAACTGGCGCTGCATTACCAACTGCCAGTGGGTACTCAACATCATATCGGAGGGTCTCTTAATCGAGTTTGTATCTCCTCCCCCACCTGGTCTTCGGGTCACTACCCTGCCCTCTCGGGGATCACAGGATCTCCTGTTCTCCAACCTTCAGGACCTCTTGGCTTACGACGTGATTTCCAAAGTGTTGGATTTGGAAATAGGCTGCGGACATTACTCCCGACTCTTCCTGGTGAAGAAGCCGTCAGAAGCTGCCAGGATAATAATCAATCTGAAGCAGCTCAATCGGCATGTCCGCTACCGCAGGCTAAAAATGGACTCAATCAGGTTTGTGGTCCCGTTGATAGGGCCCCACTACCAGATGGCCACCATAGTCTTGAAGGATGCCTACTTCCATGTGCCCATTCATTCCAGGCACAGGAAGTACCTACGGTTTGTGGTTCCTTACCGAGGCGGGATTCACCACTACCAGTTCAACGTTCTCCCCTTCGGTATCTCTTCTGGTCCGAGGATATTTACCAAAATCATGGGAGAGGTGGTGGCATTTCTAAGACAGCAAGGCGTCTGTCTGATACCGTACTTGGATGACCTTCTCTGGTCGCACCTTCGGCGGAGGCCCTCACTTCAGATGTGGACAGGGTGTTAACCACGTTGCGGTCTTTGGGATGGCTCCCAAATCTGCAGAAGTCTCAGCTTCTACCCTCCTCAGTCAGGAGATTCCTGGGGGTTCTACTGGACTCAGACGGACAGATGTCCTTTCTTCCAGAGGATCGCAAAGCGTCCCTCACTTCGAAAATCTCTGTCCTTAGGGCTCAGCAGTCCTCTACAATCCAGGCGGCAATGTCGGTCCTGGGATCTATGACGGCTTGCATCCCTTCGGTAATGTGGGCCCAGGCACATTCCAGGTGCCTTCAGGACCATATTCTGTTCCACTGGAATCGGCTCCCTTCCTCCCTCAACAAAAGAGTTTGCTTGTCAGGGCGGGTGGTGCCCTCCCTCAAGTGGTGGTTGTCCCCTGCGAATCTGGCCAAGGGGGTCTCCTGGTCTCAGACTGCTCTAGTTACCTTAACGACGGATGCCAGCCAGCGGGGCTGGGGGGCGGTGGTGTCAGGGTCCCCGTTTCAGGGTCTCTGGAGTCCCCTGATAAGCTCTCGGTCCTCCAACTTCCGCGAGCTCAAGGCTGTGGAGGAGGCTCTCCTGGCTGCGCAGGATCTGGTCCGGGGTTTGCATGTGTTAGTGTATCCGGACAATGTGACTACAGTGGCCCATCTTCGCCATCAGGGCAGCACTCGGTCTCGCGACCTGAAGGTGATCTCCAGTCGCATCTTTCACTGGGCCGAGAGGTCCCTTCAGTCTCTCTCGGCAGTCCATCTCAAAGGAGAGTTGAACTCTCACGCGGATTATTTAAGCCAAAGGGATCTCCATCCTGGGGAGTGGGGTCTAGACCAGGCAGTTTTTTGCAGTCTGGTGGTGCGCTAGGCGGCCCCGGAGGTGGATTTGTTTGCCTCCAGCCTCAACTGAAAAGTCGGAACATTCTCCCTCAACCCCAGGGGCGATGCGGTCGGGGTGGATGCCTTCTCCCACGCATGGCCATTTCGTCTGGCCTACGCTTTTTCTTCCTCTCCCTCTTCTGTCCAGGGCTCTGAGGAAAATCAGGGACGAGGGCGTTCCTACTATCCTGATTGCCCCCTCTGGCCAAAGAGAAGTTGGTACAATCTGGTCATGTCCCTCAAGGTGGACGGTCCGGTGTGTCTGGGGTAGGACCCGAGCCTCCTCTCGCAGGGTCCGTTCTTCCATCCGGATCCACACAACCTCAAATTGGCTGCCTGGCTTCTGAAGCCCGTGTGCTGAAGGCCCAGGGCCTTTCGGATCAGGTTATTGCTACGCTGCAAGATTGCCGTAAACCTGTTACCAATTCCATCTACAATAAGATTTGGAGGAAATTCTCCTCCTGGTGCAGTCCCAGCTTGCCTGATCCTTTTACTCCCAATATCTCGCAAATTTTGGATTTCTTGCAGCAAGGCTTGGATATGGGCCTTAAGCCTAGCACCCTCAAGGTGCAGGTGGCGGCCCTGAGTTCCGTGTTTGATATGAAACTGGCGGATCATCGTTAGATGAAGCGTTTCATGGTGGCGGCTTCAAGACGATGTCCCTGTCGGCGGATTGTCACCCCCTCGTGGGATCTGAATATTGTGCTTACAGACCTTTCCCCTTCTGCTTATGAACCTCTGGAGGCTTGTACCATGAGGTATTTTTCTCAGAATTGGTGAGCCTCAGGCTTTGTCCAACCGCGAACCATATTTGATGGTTCGTGATGACAGCATCGTCTTCCAGTTGGATCCATCTTTTCTGCCAAAAGTGGTGTCGGAGTTCCATCGCTCTCAGTCGATCATTCTGCCGTCCTTCTGTCAACATCGTAAGTCTGCGAAGGAGGTGGAGTTTCATTCTCTGGATGTCGGTCGACTAGTATTACACTACCTGGAGTTAACTGCACCGTGGCGTATCGACCATAATTTGTTCATTCAGTCCTTTGGTCGCAACAAGGGCCGGAAGGTGGCTAAAAGCACTATTGCCAATTGGATAAAGAAGGCAATTACGGATGCCTATATTGGACAGGGCCTCTCGGCCCCTACTGGTTTCACAGCCCATTCTACCCGGTCCACTTCTGTCTCGCGGGCTGAGCGTGCTGGGGCTTCACCTGAGCAGCTCTGCAAAGCAGCTACGTGGTCTTCTCTGCATACCTTCACCAAACACTATCGTTTGGATATTATGGATGGCAGGCACTTGGCCTTTGGCAGAAAGGTCCTTCAAGCTGCTGTCCCTCCCTATGTAAGGATTCATGGGCATTCCTCCTATGCTGTCGTGGAAGGTGACTAGAGAGAAAAGAATTATTCTTACCATTAATTCGGTTTCTAGGAAGCCTTCCACGACAGCACTTATATCCCTCCCTATATTCCTTGTTGGTTGAATGTGTTCTAGTTCTTATGCATGACGGGTTCGTTGTAAGACACTGGCTAATGGGAGGTGGGAGGGGCCTTTTAACCTCTCTTGTGCTTCCTGTCCCTATTAGGGCGTGGCGAGGTAACCTCCTATGATGTCATGGAAGGTTTCCTAGAAACTGAATTAACTGTATGAATAGTTTTTTTTTTTTTTTTCTTCTCTAAATCAGGACAACCAGTGTATCGCGATCGATGCCAGGGCTCATCCTTGGGACTTCAGTCTTATTTATGCTTTTCCCCCTTCCCCCCCCCCCAATACCCCTTCTGCCAAAAATGATCCAAAAGATTAGGACAGAACAGGTGACCGCAATCCTAATTGCACCCTACTGGCCGAAAAGAAGTTGGTTCGATACGGGTCTATACGATGAAGGCAGCAAAACCGATTATACTGCCCCTGAATCACAACCTTCTACATCAAGGTCCAATCTTTCACTCATCCCCAGAACAGTTACATCTGTCAGCATGGGTTCTGATGCCGAAATTCTGAAAAAGAGAGGATTATACAATAAAGTAATAACCACTCTTCAAAGCAGCAGGAAGGTCTGGAAGGGTGTGGCTCTTCTCCTCCAGATCCTTTTCACGCCAATATTGCCAAGATCCTGGATTTCCTACAGGATGGACTTGACAAGGGCCTAAAACCTAGTACCCTCAAAGTTCAAGTTTCTGCTCTCAGCTACTACTTTGACCAGAGTCTAGCCGATCATTGATGGATCAAGAGATTCATGAGGTCGGCATCACAAATTCACCCAATGAAGTTTAATTCCTGCCCGCCATTGGATCCTAATACTGTCTTGAATGAATTGTGTAGATCATCCTTTGAACCTTTATCCTCAATATCCTTGAGTAGACTCTCCTGGAAAGCAGCTTTCTTAGTTGCCATAACATCGGCTAGGAGAGTCAGTGGGCTCCAGGCTCTTTCAATTGTCAAACCCTACCTTAGAGTGTTGGATGATTAGAATTATTTTAAGTCTGGATCTGTCTTTTCTTTCAAAAGTTTAATCACATTTTCATAGATCCCAAGATATCATTCTTCTGTCTTTTTGCCAGAATCCAAAAAATTATAAAGAGTTTCTTACATTGGATGTGTAAAGTAACAATTTTATTCTGTCTTCAATAGATGCAATCATGGAGATTGGATAACAACTTTTTTATCCAGTATGGTGGTTGTAACAAGGGAAAGAAAGCGTACAGGAACACGATCGTTATTTGGATCAAGCATGCCACCTCCAGAAGCTTATACTTGTCAAGATCTCTCTCCTCCGGCTAACTTATAAGCACACTCTACCCGAGCCGTGTCTGTCTCCTGGGCTGAAAAGGTGGACATCGAGCAGATCTGCAGAGCTGCCACTTGGCCTTCGGTCCATACCTTCACTAAGCACTATAGGCTAGATGTCCTTAAAACTACTGATCTCTCCTTCAAAAGGAAACTCTTTCAAGCTGTGATCCCTCCCTAATATTTTTTTCTTTGGTATTACTCCTGTATGCTCTTATGGAGGATGGAAGGAGAAAACTGAATTAGAGTTACCAGTAATTCTCTTTTCGGGGAATCCTCCAGGACAGTACAAGTAATTCTCTCCCTATTTTTTGTTTTGCACCATTTTTCATCCTTGTGTAAGTAAATCTTGGAACTTCATTTGCTGTGGGTCCTTGATAAACACTGGTAATAGGAGGTGGGAGGGGCGATTTAACCTCCTTTGTGTTTCCTGCCCCTGTTAGGATCAAGAGGCAACCTGTGTGCTGTCTACATGTACCATATATATATAATAACACCAAATTGTAAAGACGGGCACTACTGGGATTTTTGTTGGGAGTTTCCCCGTGTATCAGTCGTCTTAGATGAGGCAGCTATGCACGTGGGTGTGCTCACTCAAGTGTATGTTAAATAAAACAGTCCAGAAAAAAGAGGGCACTCACACATTTGGTGCTTCTTAGGAATTTTTTCCCTTTTCAGGGTTATGTTCAGGATTCCATACAATACAATGGAGGGAGGGGGGACATGGAGGGATGTCCGGCAAATCTCTTGTCAATTTTTCTTTTCCGTCCACATCTAGGGAGGTTAGCCACAGTGCCATGGGCTTTAAACTTCTTGATGACACTGCGCACGGTAGACACAGGAACATTCAGGTCTTTGGAGATGGACTTGTAGCCTTGAGATTGCTCATGCTTCCTCCCAATTTGGTTTCTCAAGTCCTCAGACAGTTCTTTGGTCTTCTTTCTTTTCTCCATGCTCAATGTGGTACACACAAGGACACAGGACAGAGGTTGAGTTAACTTTAATCCATGTCAACTGGCTGCAAGTGTTATTTAGTTATTGCCAACATCTGTTAGGTGCCACAGGTAAGTTACAGGTGCTGTTAATTACACAAATTAGAGAAGCATCACATGATTTTTCTAACAGTACCAATACTTTTGTCCACCCCCCTTTTTTATGTTTGGTGTGGAATTATATCCAATTTGGCTTTAGGACAATTCTTTTTGTGTTTTTTTTCATTGAAGACAAATTAAATGAAGATAATAATACCAAAGAATTTGTGATTGCAATAATGTTCAGGAAGAAACTTAGTATTATCTGACAGAATTGCAGGGGTGTCAATACTTTTGGCCACAACTGTAGTTAAATGGACTATGGAGATATATTATTATTATTTATTTATATCGCGCCATTGGTTCCATGGTGCTTTATATAAGAAGTAGGGGGAACAAGGACAAATACAGTACATATGAACAATGAAGGCTTGCTGATACACGATGGGAGAGGACTCTGTCCACGAGGGCTCACAATCTACAGGGGTGGGAGAGGAGACAATAGGAGGGGAAGCGCCAAGCGTGTGGTGGAGCGGTGCTGGAACTCGTTATAGGTTGTAGGCTTGTTGGAATAGATGAGTTTTCAGGTTCTTTTTGAAACTCCCAAGTGTAGGTGAGTGTCTGATGTGCTGGGGAAGAGAGTTCCAGAGTATGGCGGAGGCGCGGGAGAAGTCTTGTATGCGGTTGTGGGAGGATGAGATGAGGGGGGAGGAGAGGAAGAGCTCTTGGGAGGAGCGCAGGTTGCGTGCGGGTAGGTATCGGGAGACCATGTTGGAGATGTAAGGTGGGGGGGACAGGTTGTGGATGGCTTTGTATGTCAGGGTTAGGACTTTAAATCGAAATCTCTGGAGGGTGGGGAGCTAGTGAAGGGCTTGGTGGAGGGGGGAGACAGGGGACTTGCGAGGGGTCAGGTGGATTAGATGGGCAGCAGCGTTTAGGATAGAGTGGAGGGGTGCAAGGGAGGAGGCAGGAAGACCAGTGAGCAGTAGGTTGCAGTAGTCAAGGTGGGAGATAATGAGGGAGTGAACAAGAGTTTTGGCAGTGTCGTGATTAAGGAAGGAGCGGATCCAGAAAATGTTCCTGAGCTGGATTCGACAAGAGGTGACGAGGGCTTAGATGTGAGGCTTGAAGGAGAGCGAGGAGTCGAGAGTAACCCCAAGGCACTTGGCATGGGGGACTGGGGAGAGAGAACAGTCATTGACTTGGATGGACAGGTCCAGTAGAGGGGGAGGGTGGCTGGGGGGAAGACGATGAACTCTGTTTTGTCCATGTTCAGCTTGAGGAAGCGAGCAGAGAAGAAAGATGAGATGAGAAGTCCTCAGACAGTTCTTTGGTCTTCTTTCTTTTCTCCATGCTCAATGTGGTACACACAAGGACACAGGACAGAGATTGAGTCAACTTTAATCCATGTCAACTGGCTGCAAGTGTGATTTAGTTATTGCCAACAACAGAATGCCAAGAGTGTGCAAAGCAGTAATCAAAGCAAAAGGTGGCTACTTTGAAGAACCTAGAATATAAGACATATTTTCAATTGTTTCACACTTTTTTGTTAAGTATATAATTCCACATGTGTTAATTCATAGTTCTGATGCCTTCAGTGTGAATCTACAATTTTCATAGTCATGAAAATAAAGAAAACTCTTTGAATGAGAAGGTGTCCAAACTTTTGGTCTGTACAATATATATATATATATATTGTATGTATGTGTGTATGTATATGTATGTATGTGTGTATGTATATGTGTATATATATATAATGTGTGTATGTATATGTGTATATATATATAATGTGTGTATGTATATGTGTATATATATATATAATGTGTGTATGTATATGTATATATATATATATAATGTGTGTATGTATATGTATATATATATATATAATGTGTGTATGTATGTATTATATATATATAATTTATATGTTGTATATATATAATAGTATATATATATATAATGTGTGTATGTATATATATATATATAATGTGTGTATGTATATATATATATATAATGTGTGTATGTATATATATATATAATGTGTGTATGTATATATATATATAATGTGTGTATGTATATGTATATCTATATATAATGTGTGTATGTATATTATATATATATGTTGTATGTATATGTATATCTATATATAATGTTGTATGTATATGTATATCTATATATAATGTGTGTATGTATATGTATATTTATATATAATTGTGTATGTATATGTATATCTATATGTATATATATATATATGTGTGTATTATATGTATATCTATATGTATGTATATATATGTGTTGTATGTATATGTATATATATATATGTGTGTATATATATGTGTATATATGTGTTATATATATATGTATATATATTATGTATATATATATGTATATATATATAATGTGTGTATATTATATGTATATATATATAATGTGTGTATATATATGTATATATATATATATATAATGTGTGTATATATATGTATATATATATAATGTGTGTATATATATGTATATATATATGTATATATATACTAGCTGTAGTACCCGGCTACGCCCGGGCTAATAAATAACTGCTGTTAGCTATAGCAAAATAGAATTTGAATATGTCATATTAATGATCTGTAGGAAAATAGAAGCTGAGCTGTGATTGATTGTTATAGGCAGCCTAATAAATCTCCAGCCAACAGTAAACCCACCCCCTGGTCAGGCAGTATATGTTACCTCACACATACACATAATAGACAGCTCATGTGACTGACATCTGCCTTAATTCCCTATATGGCACATGTGTTGCACATTGGCTGTTTTTAATCAGATGTTTATGTTTGGAAAATAAAGATAGCACACGTATGAGGCGAGTTGTGTGAGGTGATTTGTGCATATCTGTGTCTGTCTGTGTGGTGTGTGTGTCCCTGGGGTGTGTATGTGTGTGTCCCTGTGGGGGGGGGTATGTGTGGTGTGTGTCTTTGTGGTGTGTGTGTGTGTGTGTCCCTGTGGGGTGAGTGCATGTGTCCCTATAGGGTGTGTATGTGTGTGTGTCCCTGTGGGGGGGGTCTGTGTGGTGTGTGTCTCTTTGTGGTGTGTGTCCCTGAGGGGTGAGTGCATGTGTCCCTATAGGGTGTGTGTGTGTGTGTGTCCCTGTGGGGGGGTCTGTGTGGTGTGTGTGTGTCTCTTTGTGGTGTGTGTGCCCCTGTGGGGTGAGTGCATGTGTCCCTATAGGGTGGCTATGTGTGTGTGTCCCTGTGGGGGGGGTCTGTGTGGTGTGTGTGTCTGTGTCATGTGTGTCTCATTGTGGTGTGTGTGTGTGTGTACCTGTGGGGTGTGTATGTGTCGCTATAGAGTGTGTGTGTCTCTATGTTGTGTGTGTCTCTTTGTGGTGGTGTGTGTGTGTGTGTGTGCGGGTGCGTGGTGTGTATCCAATGTTGGGGCTGCACCTTAGCGACTATACACTTGCTGTTACTCTTTGTGTGCGTGTGTTGTGTATGCATGTCCCCGTGCGTGGTGAATATCTCATGTTGGGGCCCCACCTTAGTGACTATATGCTGGTATGTGCTGTTAGTCTTTGGCGCTATCATTAAGCCCCTCTCATTCACAACTGTCAACTGGTAACTGTCACTTTTTCCCCATTATGTAGATAGGGGCAAAATTGTTTGGTGAATTGGAATGCGCGGGGTTAAAATGTCGCCTCACAACATAGCCTGTGACGCTCCGGGGTCCAGACGTAGGACTGTGCAAAATTTTGTCTCTATAGCTGATATCTGTCGATTTTCCTCCAACTCTTTTCCATTCACTTTTTCCCCATTATGTAGATAGGGGCAACATTTTTTGGTGAACTGGAACGCGCAGGGTTAAAATTTCGCCTCACAACATAGCCTATGACGCTCCCGGGGTCGAGACGTGTGACTGTGCAAAATTTTGCGGCTATAGTTGCGACGGTGTAGATGCCAATCTCGGATATACACACATACACACATACAGCTTTATATATTAGACTAGCTGTACTACCCGGCTTCGCCCGGGTTAATAACTGCTGTTAACAAAATAGAATGTGTTAACAAAAATTTATTCAGCACACAAAAACCACAAAACAAATAGATAGAAATGTAATTATTAAAAGGCAAAAACTAAGCTAATAGAAGCATTTCACAACATATATTTCAACACCACAGATATTCCACACAGATTTAACTAAATTGGCCAAGTAACGTGAAGTAATCTTCTACTCCTTATTCGAGAGCCTTTTGATAGACGACATTCTTAGTTCTTCCTTCAGGTGCAAAGACGAACAGATTTTTGGCTGTTCCAACTCTTGAACAGGCCACATAAAGTTGACCATGAGAAAAGCATGGAGATAGTAAATCAATTCCAACTACTTTCAAAGACTGTCCCTGAGCCTTGTTGATGGACATAGCAAATGCCAGTCGAACAGGAAACTGGAGGCATTTAAAATCAAAAGGCAAATCAGATGGAATAAGAGGAATTGTTGGAATGAAAACATCTTCTCCTATGGCACATCCTGTCAAAATGGTTGCCTGAATTACATGTGGAAACAGGTTCTTAATCAAGAGTCTTGTTCTATTACACAGCTTTGGTGGATCCAAATTTCTCAATAGCAGAATAGGTGCTCCAGGTTTTAGAAAGAGATTGTGAGGAGGAAGTCCTTGTGGCTCCAAGGAATTGAGGAACTCGGTTGGATAAAATACTGCTTGAGCAGGGTCTATTACTGTATCTACTGACTTGTAGGATGTGCACACACCTGAAAGGAGATTTAGAATTTGAAGATTGATCTTGTTGACGCTGTCATTTTTGGGAGCTAGAATAGCTCTTTCACACAGCCAGCCAGAATTTTTGAAGTGGAGTAGAATGTTTGGAAAAACCTTTGCTTTCAACTCCTCAATGGAAGTCACAATGCAACAAAAGTTGCTTGGGAAGGTGATCTGTCCAGTGGTTGAGTCTACTGGTGCCTTGCCATCTCCAATAGTCAACAGCTGGCTCGAAAACAGTCCAGCAGACACATCGCCTGTCATGTAGACCCTCATGTTTGTATTCAGTGACATTTTCTTTACTTTTCTCCAAAGGTACGATGCTTTGAGACAGGCATTGAGTTCGTCTGCAGGGGTTGATCTTGGAATAACAGGTAGTGTTTGGCGGAAGTCACCTGCCAAAACAACAACTACTCCTCCCATGATATATTTGTTGCTACGCAGGTCTTGCAGCAGTCTGTCCACTGCTTCCAGAGCCCTTTTGTGTGACATGGTGCATTCATCCCAAATGATGGCACTGCATTTTTGAAGCAATTTGGCCAGTCCTGATCCCTTGGCAATATTACACACAGGGCTTTCACTATGAGACAGGTTAAGTGGTAGTTTGAAAGTCGAATGTGCTGTCCTGCCACCTTTTAAAAGCGTAGCTGCAATTCCAGAAGATGCCACTGCAAGTGAAATCTTTTTTTGTAGTCGAAATTTTGTCAGGAGCAAGTTGATTAGAAATGTCTTTCCTGTTCCACCTGGAGCATCAAGGAAGACAATACCACCTTTATTGGTTTCACTGAAACTTAAAATGTAGTTATAGGCATCCCTTTGATCTGGTACCAATATTGGCTCGTTCTGAGACACAAATGCTGTCAGTTCATCAATATTGTAGTTGGTTTCTATGAAAATCTCCCTACACATTTGAATGCCTTCAGGATTTCTTATTGGAGCAGGCAAACCAAGCAACTGTAAGGCTTTTCCTGACATTGCTATGCACTGATCTTCAAGGAGCATTAAAGTTTCATTGAACATTTCCTCAGTGAAGTTGATGAGTTGCTGAGGATTTTCCCTTCTAATCTGCATGAGGATGTCCTCACTGAGATCACTTTTGTACTTTGTCCAAATCTCAAGAGGATTTGAAATGCTACAGGTTGTTAGAATAATAGCAAAGAGGTGTCTTAGTGGCTTTGGGGATTGTGTGGTTGCTGCTTCACTGAGGGTCATGTCCCAGTGTCCATCATTTTCCAGAAGTCCTTTTCTTTGGCAAGCTTCCCTGAATGTTTCACACACATGGCCTCCGACAGTCTTCAGGTAAGAAAATGATGTAGGGCCTTTGACAACATGAAGTAACATGCGCAGGTAGAAGCACTCTGCATTTGACGGATGAACAGTGTAGACGCGACCAAGAGTATCAGTTGCTTTCACCCCTGGATAGCCTTCAATATCAAGCCCCGTTTCCTCCGTTCCAGTGTTTTTCTGGAGGCATTCCAAGTGTAGTACTTTGGTAAATCACAGTAGAGAATTGTTTTTGCAAAAGGATCTTGTTGACACAGCTCAAAAAATGCCAACAGAGTGGTCTTAGGTGGTGTTAGGAGCTGCTGCTGCAAGTTTGCTGGGTTAAAGTAAATTCTCTGTCCATTTTCCAAGTGCACACTCAGATGCACAACTGGTGGGTAGCGCTCATGAATGGAGAATCCTAGTATTCTCCAAACAGCTTCATTGCTGCTTATGTACCTGCCCATCTGGAATGCCTCCACTTCATCAATAACAGGTCCATTTTTCTGAAGTTCAAAAACTGCTTGATCACTTCCTTTGTGGACATATTTGCAGATATACTTGATTGATTTCACAGAGTTGCAAGATTCGACATTTATGTGGGCCTGGAAGATTTTTGAGAGCAAAGGGTTGTAAGGCACTACCCACCTGTTGTCAATTTCTATCTCTTGGAGTGATGATCCAACACGCATTTTGAGCTTTGCTGTGAAACCACCATCCCCTGGCTTTCTTCTTCGGTAGACTGGATATCCATCTTGTCCTGTTTGGGTTTCTTGGATCAGGGATCTTGGGTAATGGTTTGAACACCTGCCATCAATCATACAGGGAGAATTTTTGTTGAGACTCCCACACGGACCATGGATCATGTTTTTTTGTGATGGTGTCAAACAGCAATGGGTCAATCTGAGGGTCTGGCAATTCGGCACTGATGATATTGTCAATTTCAGTAGGCTGTATTTTTTGTTTCAGCCAGATCAAGATGTGGGCGTGAGGAAGGCCTCTTTTTTGCCATTCAACTGAATACATCCAGCACTGCGTCTCACCATAAATGTGATTTTGTGATGAGATTAGTCATTTTTGAAAGTTTCTGTTTGAAAACCCGAGCAATAAGGTCATGGCGATTCACTGTTTTTTGGCCCGGCAACAGGTGCACTCCAATTTCCTCCCAGGCAGGATTGCAAGTAAACGTGATGAAAAGATCTGGACGGCCATACTTTCTCACATAAGTCATTGCATCCTGTGTGTATTCATGCATGTGTCGTGGGCTTCCAGTGACAGTTGATGGAAGAATAACCATTTTCCCCAACTCTTTTGAATCAGCATCATTTGCAACAGCATCTCTAAGGTGAATATATTCCTCTGCCCTGAGCTTCTTTTGATTTAGTCGGATATATAAAAGACGTTCACTCTCAATCTTTGCATACATGTCAACAATAAATTGGTAGAAAAGAAACAGAATAGTTTGCGCCAAACTGCTATAAAAAATTATATGGGGTCGGTTTAATCACCCCTCCGCTCACCTTCTAAGGTTGTGCAGGTCCGCACAACTGGATTAGTCGCTAGTGCTGCTGGGCTCTCCTAGTTGAAATCGAGCGGCGAGGTGGACGCTGCACGTGCCCTCTGTGTCTCTCTCTCTGCACGTGACTGCTCTAAGGAGTGGTTAGCTGACGTCTGCCAGGTCCTGTGGCTCAAAGCTGCTGGCTATCACACTTCCCAGCAGGGAAGAATGTGTATGTAGCTCCAAAAGATAATGTGATATAATGGGCGCTAAGATACACACAAGGACTCGGCCATTAGATATTTTTTCTCAAGTCACTTGAGAAAGACGCTATCTGCGTTGAAACACGTGACTAGAGGGACCCACTTGCTGATTAAAGCTGATAGGTAAAATATCTAATGGCCGAGTCCTTGTGTGTATCTTAGCGCTCATTATATCACATTATCTTTTGGAGCTACATAAACAATAAATTGGTGGAAGAGGTGTCTGCATTTCAAGATGTGATTTTCCTCTGCAAATCTTGTCATGATCCTATATGCATAGAAGTCCATGGCAGACACTTTTTTTCCTGAAGGGTTGCCTGTTGTAGGATCTGTCTGAGGTATTCCAAAGTGATAGCCATCCTGTCCCTGCCAAAAGATGATTGGATATTGCAGAGCATCATAGGACCTGTGAGTTTCTGCTACTCGTTGCAAACTATTGTTCCTTTTCTGAAGCACAATGTCACGGCTTTGAAAATCATTACCTACAATCAAGATGGCTACCTCATCAAATGTGGGAGCATTGAAACGTCGCTGATGTTCACCTTGTGGTGTTTTATCAGCTCGAATGACAACCTTGTAATCATCATTTGGCATGCATTCAAGTGCAGTCTTGAAAAGTTGAACATATGGATTGTTGGAGTGAAGGAACTGCTGCAAAATAGTGACAATATCAAGGCGAGTGTTAGGAATTAAAGAGCATCTCCGCTGAGCCTCTGCTTCTGCATTTCCCATGAAGAAGAGTTGAAGAAATTGAGCTTCTTCTCCTTGTAATGGAAGCAGTGACCCTATTGAGTGGTAAACCTGTACTTGAACTTTAAATGTCGGCATAAATCCTGTTGTAAACATTTCTTTTGTTGCACCAAATTATGTCATTTGGAAGCAGGAGTTGTACTTTCTAATGTTGTCCAAAAAATGCTTTGATATTGTACTGGTGCCTGTCATCAGAGACTTCAGGGGATCTGGTGGTGACAGGAGAGGTGGAAGTTTTATCTTGCCATTTGCACAGCATAAACCTGGTGGTTCATCTTTCAATTTCAGGGCACTGCAGTACATGCAGACCACATCCATTTTTCCTATCTGAACTTTAGGATTATCCTGATAGTTTATGTCAGACTGATAACAAAAGGCAGCATGTTTTAAATCTCCAACCATTTCCTGTGCCCTGGTGGAAGAAATAGCAATTCTCTTAGTGGCAAGTCGACGTTCTCTCTGCTGAGATGACTCATTGGCTCTTGAGGATGCAGCTCTTGTTTTCATGTCTGCAAGCCTCACTTCTCTCTCCTCAGAAAGTTAATTGGCTCTTGAGGAAGCAGCTCTTGTTTTCATGTCAGCAAGCCTCGCTTCCCTCTCCTCAGAAAGTTCATTGGCTCTTGAGGAAGCAGCTCTTGTTCTCTTGTCTGCAAGCCTCGCTTCCCTCTCCTCAGAATGTTCATTGGCTCTTGAGGAAGCAGCTCTTGTTTTCATGTCTGCAAGCTTCGCTTCCCTCTCCTCAAAGTTCATTGGCTCTTGAGGAAGCAGCTCTTGTTTTCATGTCTGCAAGCCTCGCTTCCCTCTCCTCAGAAAGTTCATTGGCTCTTGAGGAAGCAGCTCTTCTACACTTATCTGCAAGCCTCGCTTCCCTCTCCTCAAAGTTCATTGGCTCTTGAGGAAGCAGCTGCTGTTCTCGTGTGTGTCAGACTTGTTTCTCGGTCTTCACATTTTTCATTGGCTAGTAATGCAGCTTTTCTTTTCGCATCAGCTGACATTCGTGCCAAGGAAGTCCTTTTCTTATGAGGCATTATTGTGGTAAAAATAGTCTAACTGGCAGTTTCTATATCCTCTCACATAGAGGTAATATGACTGACATCAGCCTTTCCTCCAACACACCCTAACTGACATCCTATTACCTCACAGACAACCTGTTACCTCACACAAGCTTTGTTATACTGAGAATGTCCTTTATTGCCTATATTAACCAATCGGAGCTCAGATTAATTAACAGTAGCAAAATAGAAGCTGAGCTGTGATTGGTTGCTATTGGCAGCCTGATAAATCGCCAGGCAACAGGTAACCCTCCCCTCTGACAGTATATATTAGCTCACACATACACATAATAGACAGGTCATGTGACTGACAGCTGCCGTATTTCCTATATGGTACATTTGTTGTTCTTGTAGTTTGGCTGCTTATTAAAGGGATCCTGTCACCTCCAAAACGCCTCCTAAGCTATCAAAACATGTCCCTGCACCATCCTATCACTAATCTCACACTTCTTTTGTCTCCTAAAATCATCCTGTGAAAGTGCATAAAAACGTTTTAATACTCACTCATTAGTGGTTATAATTAGCAGGGGCTATATTCTTTAGTCACCAAGGGGTGTTATTTAGCAGCTCTGTCTGTGCTGCTGTGAAACTGAAGGCAAGACTAATGATTTGCATTCTGTGAGTAATAGAGAGGGGGAGGGCAATGCCTGCACATCACAGCAAACACACAGAGACAGGGTGGATCCCTGGAGCTGCACAACAGCCTGCCTTGGTGACTAAAGAATAGTCACTCTGCTAATTATAATCACTAATGAGTAAGTATTAAAATGTTTTTATGCACTTTCACAGGATGCTTTTAGGAGACAAAAGAAGTGTGAGATTAGTGGTAGGATGCTGTAGGGACGTGTTTTGCTAGCTTATGAGGCGTTTTGGAGGTGACAGCATCCCTTTAATCAGATTTTTATTGTTGAAGGATAATACCAGACTTGTGTGTGTTTTAGGGCGATTATGTGGCGAGGTTGGTGTATGTGTGGTGAAATGTGTGCTGAGGGTGGTATATGTGTTCAAGCACATGGTAGTGTGAGGCATATTTTGTGTGTGTGTGTTCATATCCCCGTGTGTGGTGAGTATCCTATGTCAGGACTCCGCCTTAGCAACTGTATGGTATATACTCTTTGGCGCCATCGCTCTCATTCTTTAAGTCCCCTGTGAGGCACCGCCGGCATGATCCTCATGGCCGGGGCGCATCACATGCAGGATCAGGAGGATCCTGTGCCCACTGGCCGGTTTTCCTGTGATGATACTGTGTGAACCTGTTCTGAACACAATGAGTTTAAAGTGACTAGTGAGTGGCTCATGAAATCGAGGAGGCCATGAAGAAGAATGGGATGTAATGAGTGATTGCTGACAGCCCAGGTGGGTGTGTCAGGTGGATGTGTCCGGAGGAATAGCAGCCCAGCAGGATGAATCAGTGTGGGTGTGGCCGGCACGATAAGAGTCAGCCAGCTGAGTGATTGAGAGATTCATTCTCAGCCAGACATCAGCCTGAGAGCATGTGGGCTGATTACCAGCCAGAGAGCCGAGCAGAGCCAGTCTGTGTGAGGGACTGGGAGTGCGAGTTCATACCGCCATGTTGAGATGGTGAAGGGAGCATGCTAGCTCCATACCGGTAGCCAGGACCAGGGTCGTGACAGCACCTGGGGTGGGGAAGCCGTGGCTGACCTGTTGGACGCTGGACTGGACGTGGGGTGAAACATGTCCAGGACGGAGCCTGTGAGAGGCTTGGCCAACCCGTTACCCAGGTAGCGAGACCCGGATCCGTGCCCGGTAAGACAGCGGTTCCCGTGTAACGGAGTGAGCTGTATGCGTGATTAATGCCAGGAGGGCATAACCGCCATTGGGTCCGACTAGGCAGTCGGTAAAGGACCCGTAGACGTATGTAAGGGCTTAGGTAACAGTGCCCTGAATGAGAGACGATGGCCTATGTGTAACAGCCACGTATAATGTTGTGGGAGAGAGAGTGACCCGGCTAGTGTGGATGATATTGGAGGCGATCCGTCCCTGTGGGACGAGAGGGAGGCTTGGCCTGCTGCGTGCAGTGGGTACCTGTCCCTCAACCACGACCTCTAATGGTGTGGGTGTGCCTGTGGCCAGAGACAGGGGTCACGAAGGCTCCTAGAAGGGTAACCATGGCTGATCCGTTAGGGTGCTACTCAGACGCAGGGTACAGTCGTCGACCTGGAGACCTGCCTTGAGATGAGATGGAGGTTTGGTGGCGACTGGTGGCCCGTACCGTGGTGAGTAGGCCACAGTGATGCATGGTTAGCCCGGATTCTACAGTTGACCAGGTCCCTGTTATGATCATGGAGGAGCCACAGTCCATGGATGTGTTATGATGGGCTGTGAGCGGGTGTAAGAAATGTATGTGATCCATGGACGTTTGTATGATGGATCACATATGGTATGTAAGGTCCCGGTCAGGCAGGAATCCTGACTACGGGTTAATGGTATATCATCATGCTGGGTGACTAAAGACGGGCGGCTGGTACCGCCATTGGGACCCACAGGGCCCGTTGAGGCGTATGTAACGAAGGTCAGAAGCAGGGGTTAAAAAGGGCTCCTAGAGTGGGGACACCATGGTTGAACCAGGTGGGCGCTGACCTGGACGTGGGGTGAAACACGTCCAGGAAGGAGCCCCTTGGGGGATACATGACATACCCGGTACTCAGGTTGCTCAATCCCTGTTATGAACCCGGAGGGGTCATCGTTGTAATGTAACGTATGTATTGAGGTATAGTGTAAGTAGGCCGGAGGCCGTAGCCACCACGGGAGCTGTTAGTAGAGCTCCAATGGGGACAGAGAGATGGTTACAGGTCCCGGGTTACAATAAGATGTCATGTGCAATAAGTGTTATGTAATGTTATATGTAAAATGTATGGTGTATTTATGTAAAGTGTTTATAATCAATGTGATAAGTGTCAAACATGCTACCCGGGTTATGTTATTAATATATGAAAAATAAACAGGTAGACATTGGTTAAACTTATAAACACGTGTTTTGTCGTTATGCAAGCGGGTTCCCCGATTGCTACCTCACACCCCCTTGTTCACATCTTGCAGCTGTCAATTTGCCTCCAACACATTTCCTTGCACTTTTTCCCCATTATGTAGATAGGGGCAAAATTGTTTGGTGAACTGGAATGCGCAGGGTTAAAATGTCGCCTCACAGCATAGCCTATGACGCTCTCGAGGTCCAGACGTGTGACTGTGCAAATTTTTGTTGCTGTAGCTGGCAGCTGTCGATTTTCCTCCCACACGTTTCCTTTCCCTTTTTCCCCATTATGTAGATGGGGCCAAAATTGTTTGGTGAACTGGAACGCGCAGGGTTAAAATTTTGCTTCACAACATAGCCTATGACGCTCCCGGGGTCCAGACGTGCGACTGTGCAAAATTTTGCGGTTGTAGTTGCGACGGTGTAGATGCCAATCCCGGATATACACACATACATACACACATACATACACACATTCAGCTTTATATATTAGATTAGATGGTGGCCCGATTCTAACGCATCGGGTATTCTAGAATATGTATGTAGTTGACATACTGTGACTGACAGAACTTGTTCAGTCAACGTGAGTGAACTACATATGTATATGTATATTGTGAGGTAGCGCCCCAGGGGAACCCGCTTGGCACGGGGAAAATGACAGCAGCGACTACATTTCAACGTAACATAAGCAGCGGATTTATTAATTTCTGTCATAAACCGCTTTCAACACATAAACCATAACACTATTTCCATTTTCACATATAATATGCATGTCCTTACATTGCATTATATGACATTCCCATATGACATTACACTACAGGACATTCACATACGTTTTCCCCAGAACATCAAGGCGTCACCCACCGACCCTTGCAGACCTCAGTCTGGTTCTAAAGACGGCTATCACCGTCTATCACCCTGACAGGGATCATTCCCCATCCTATAGCACATGAGTCATCACACATGGCACTTTTTCATAAACCATTATGACTCATGCATGACACAGCATTCATGGCATTTTTACATACACCAATATGCTACACACTCAGGGCCCACAATAGTACCAGGAGCCCTGTTACTCAGTACACACAAGACCACCTGGCCCTTGAGCCGTCCTCGGTCCTGGACACTGGCTGGCATGCACACATCAGGTGCACTAGCATGGAGCTGGCAGGCTCCATCACTTCCAGCACGTCTTCACATGGCAGTGGTCTGGACTTCTCTGATTCCCATCGTCCTCTCCTCACTCAGACACCTGGCAGGTTCTTATCGTGCCAGCCACTCCCACAGGGACACACCCCCTCAGCTGCTTGTAATCAGCCTGTCACACAGCTCAGGTTAACTCCCTGTGTTCCGGGTTGTCAGCACTCACTCATTACATCCTATTCCTCATGGATCTCATCCCACTCTCACTGCTGCTCATTAGGCTCATGAAACCCCATTGTGTTCAGGTTGGTTTCACACAGCACACACAATCAGGAAAACCGGCCCATGTGAACAGAGACCTGCACTGATAACCCGTGTGAAGCACCCGGCCAGGGGCCAATCACCACATACCTCCCCCCTCTGTTCAAGCTCATGGGGAGGGGTTGAACACAGTCTCAACACACAGGTCATAGAGTCTGTAGTAAATCCGGATGTGGCGCTGACTTGGCAACTTCGTGACACCTAGGCCACCGGAACCTTGAGCACGCCGACTTTGTCTTCGGGACTCCAAGGGCCTCCAGATGCTTTGAGTGCGACGGCTTCGTGACCTCGCCGGGCCACCGGCAAGATGCTGGGGTGCGTCGTGCGGTCGCCCATAGCAACCCAGTCCATAGTAGTGCACCACACAATTGTCCATAGCACACAAGTCCATATAATGTGCAGCACACAATTGTCCATAACACGTCCGTATAAGGTGCTCCGGCACCACAGCCCTCGGCTGTACCACCCCCTGGGTAACCATGCCCTTAGCAACCGGGATGCGCCTCCCCCCTCACCGGGCTGGTTTGCCCGCATTCTCCACCATATGTGAGGTAGCGCCCCAGGGGAACCCGCTTGGCACGGGGAAAATGACAGCAGCGACTACATTTCAACGTAACATAAGCAGCGGATTTATTAATTTCTGTCATAAACCGCTTTCAACACATAAACCATAACACTATTTCCATTTTCACATATAATATGCATGTCCTTACATTGCATTATATGACATTCCCATATGACATTACACTACAGGACATTCACATACGTTTTTCCCCAGAACATCAAGGCGTCACCCACCGACCCTTGCAGACCTCAGTCTGGTTCTAAAGACGGCTATCACCGTCTATCACCCTGACAGGGATCATTCCCCATCCTATAGCACATGAGTCATCACACATGGCACTTTTTCATAAACCATTATGACTCATGCATGACACAGCATTCATGGCATTTTTACATACACCAATATGCTACACACTCAGGGCCCACAATAGTACCAGGAGCCCTGTTACTCAGTACACACAAGACCACCTGGCCCTTGAGCCGTCCTCGGTCCTGGACACTGGCTGGCATGCACACATCAGGTGCACTAGCATGGAGCTGGCAGGCTCCCATCACTTCCAGCACGTCTTCACATGGCAGTGGTCTGGACTTCTCTGATTCCCATCGTCCTCTCCTCACTCAGACACCTGGCAGGTTCTTATCGTGCCAGCCACTCCCACAGGGACACACCCCCTCAGCTGCTTGTAATCAGCCTGTCACACAGCTCAGGTTAACTCCCTGTGTTCCGGGTTGTCAGCACTCACTCATTACATCCTATTCCTCATGGATCCCATCCCACTCTCACTGCTGCTCATTAGGCTCATGAAACCCCATTGTGTTCAGGTTGGTTTCACACAGCACACACAATCAGGAAAACCGGCCCATGTGAACAGAGACCTGCACTGATAACCCGTGTGAAGCACCCGGCCAGGGGCCACATCACCACAATATATATATATATATATATATATATGTGTATATATATATGTATATATATATATAGCAGTGCTATAGTATTACAGCACATGTATAGCAGCACTCTAGTAGTATATATTGGTACATTACATGTATAGCAGCGCTACAGTGTAGGGCAGTACATTACAGTACATGTATAGCAGCGCTATGGTATATGGTGGTACATTACAGTACATGTATAGCAGCGCTATGGTACATGGCGGTACAGTATAGTACATGTATAGCAGCACTATGGTATATGGCGATACTCCCAGGGGCGGAGCTACCGTGGTGCAGCTGCACCAGGGCCTGACCGGCTAGGGGGCCCCTTCAAGCCGACCCCCGCAAGCCGCCGTCAAAGGAGAGGAGGGTCAGGCAAGGGAAGCAGAGAGCTTCCTGCTTCCCCTGCCTGATCCTGCCCCTCCTCTCCTCTGCCCCTCCGGCTCGTACAAGCGTCCGGCGCGGCTCACCAGGTAGGAGACGACGGCCAGCAGCTAGCCCCCCCCCCGGTCCTCTCCTGCACCAGGGCCCCCGGGGTGACGGTCCGCCCCTGGATACTCCGCTCCCCGCGGCCCCCGATCCTCCACAGTAAAAATAAAAACATCCTCAGTGAGGATACTCACCTGTCCGCCGGCTTGCTCCACCTCCGTCTTCTAGGTCCTACAGGCCTTTAGGGCCTGTCAATGCATGGGAAAGCGATCAGCTGAGGGGGGGCAGGATTGTGTCGGGGGGGGGGGGGGCAGGATGGTGGCGGGGGGGGGATCAGGATGGTGGTGGGGTGCAGGATGGAGCCGGCGGGGCAGGATGGATGCGGGTGGGATCAGGATGGTGTTGGGGGGGGGGGGGGGCAGGATGGAGCCGGCAAGGCAGGATGGTGGTGTGGGGGGCAGGATGGTGGGGGTGCAGGATGGAGCCGGCAGGGCAGGATGGATGCGGGGGGAAGGTCAAGATGGTGGTGGGGGGGCAGGATGGAGCCGGCGGGGCAGGATGGTGGTGGGGGTGCAGGGTGGAGCCGGCGGGGCAGGATGGTGGCGGAGGGGAAGGATGGAGCCGGCGGGGTAGGATGGATGCGGGGGGGGGCAGGATGGTGGTGGGGGGGCAGGATCGAGCCGGCGGGGCAGGATGGTGGTGGGCAAGATGGAGCCGGGGGGGCAGGATGGAGCAGGCGGGGCAGGATGGTGGTGGGGATGGCAGGATGGAGCTGTCGGGGCAGGATGGATGCGGGGGAGCAGGATGGAGCTGGTGGGGCAGGATGGTGGTGGGGGAGCAGGATGGAGTCGGCGGGGCAGGATGGAGCAAGCAGGGCAGAATGGAGCGGGGGGGGAACAGGATGGTGGCGGGGTGGGGCAGGATGGTGGTGGGGCAGGATGGTGGCGGGGGGATCAGGATTGTGTTTGGGGGGCAGGATGGAGCTGGTGGGACAGGATGGTGGCTGGGGAAGCAGAATGGAGCCGGCGGGGGGACGCAGGATGGTGGTGGGGGGATCAGGATAGAGCCGGCGGGGCAGGATGGTGGCGGGGGGGGCAAGATGGATACTGGGGGGTAGGATGGAGGCACTCTTCCTGCCCCCTTCGCTTCTCCTGCCCCTCCCCGCGGCCCCCCTCCCTCTGCTCCCCGCGACCCCCTTGCTCCCCCATGGTGATAATAAAAATAAAAAAACCCTCAGTGAGGATACTTAAGCTGGTTTCACACTACAATTTTTCTAAATCCGATGCTGTCCGATATAAATCGGACAGCATCGGATCCAAACTGATCCCTGCAATCGGATGCCAAATAGGCATCCGATCCCGCAATTTTGCAGGATCAGTTTGGCCGGCTCCTCCTGTCATCTGCTCCTCTCTGCCTCCTGTCACCTGTCAGCTGTTCTCCCCTCTTCTCCCCTGTGTTAACCCCTCTTCTCCCCTGTGTTAACCCCTCTTCTCCCTTGTGTTAACCCCTCTTCTCCCCTGTGTTAACCTCGCTTCTCCCCTGTGCTAACCCCTCTTCTCCCCTGCTCTCCCCTCTTCTCCCCTGTGTTAACCCCTCTTCTCCCCTGTGTTAACCCCTCTTCTCCCCTGCTCTCTCCGCTTCTCCCCTACTCTCTCCGCTTCTCCCCTGTGTTAACCCCTCTTCTCCCCTGCTCTCCCCTCTACTCCCGTGTGTTAACTCCTCTTCTCCCCTATATTAACCCCTCTTCTCCCCTGCGCTCCCCTCTTCTCCCCTGTGTTAACCCCTCTTCTCCCCTGCTCTCCCTCCTTCTCCCCTGTGTTAACTCTTCTCTCCTGCTCTCCCCTCTTCTTCCCTGCTCTCCCCACTTCTCCTCTGTGTTTCCCCCTCTTCTCTCCTGGTGCCCCCCACTTCTCCACCCCCCCTCCGGAATAAAAAATAAATCATCTATTCTCACCTGTCCACCATTCCCCCAGCGTCTCCAGCTCTATCTTCTGATCCTAGGACCTGGCGTGATGTCACAGTCACATGACCGGTTGCCGCGGTAACCGGTCATGTGACTGTGACATCACGGCAGGTCCTTGAGGCAGGATGTGAAGCGAGCCGGCTGAGGGTAAGTATTCTCACTGAGGGTTTTTTTTATTTTTATTATCAACATGGGGAGCGGGGGTCCGCGGGGAGCAGAGGAGGGGCAGGAGCAGCGGAGGGTGGCAGGAAGAGCGGGGGGGCCACGGGGAGCGACAGGAGTAGCTGGGGGGGGGCAGGAAGAGTGTGTGTGGGGTCGCAGCTTGTACCAATGGTGGGAGTGGGGCTTTGGAAGCCCCGCTCCTGGCAACGGCGGCCATATTGGAACACCCAGAGTGGGTGTATAGGCTACTTCAGCCAGGATGTGACGTACCATACCAAAAATGCACACATGTTAATAAGCGGTTTATACACGAGGAAAAAATTTAAAAACTTATTTTCAAAAAACTCAAAATTCTTATTTTTTTATTTTCTGGGGTTCTTGGTACATATATTGGCCAATATCTGTTTGCTCATCAACCACGCCACGGTGACCCCAGATCTGATGAGTCCTACGCTGACATCCCTGTCCTTGTCCTCCTTATCCCACTTCTAAGTGGGTGGACACCACATCAACCTCAGACCACCTGGGGGCGATGAGGGTGCTAAGAGTAGCTATGGAGCCAGCAATTCCACATATTAGACATAAAACAAAAAAAAAACTGCACAGCACTCAAGATATAGTGTGAACTGGTGCAAGCTTTGACGCTGGAACAAACAACCAGAAAAGATTCACTGCAGCACTCAGCAACTACCAAAAATGCACACATGCTAATAAGCGGTTTATATATGAGGAAAAAACGTATGTTTTCATCCACTTAGAAGTAAGATAGGGAGGACAGGGATGTCAGCGTAGGACTAATCATATATGGGGTCACCGTGGCGTGGTTGATGAGCAAACAGATATTGGCCAATATATGTTCCAAGAACCCCAGAAAATAAAAAAAATAAGAATATTGAGTTTTTTGAAAAAAACATATAATTGTGTGTGTGGTGTGTGTATATATATATATATATATTTGTCTACATGTATATATGTGTGTGTGTGTGTGTGTGTATGTATGTGAGGGTTTTACAGAATACTCAGTTGACAGCGGAATTGACGCACACGGCAATGGATTTGTTACAAAAGTTCATCAGGTTTATTCCAGACTTCATAAACCATGCTCCATAATACAAACATGAGGCTTTCCTTCAGCTTCAACATAAATGTCCATCTCACCCGTGGCGGCATATCATCTCACCCGTGGCTGTATCTGCATCTTCACCTCATCCTGTGCCGCATCTTCACCTCATCCTGTGCCGCATCTCATCTCATCCTGTGCCGCATCTCATCTCATCTCACCCTGTGCCGCATCTCATCTCACCCTGTGCCGCATCCCATCCCATCATTGACTGCATCTCACCCCTGCTACATCTCATCTCCGGCTGCTTCTCGCCTCTGGTTGCTTCTCCCCCTGGCTGCATCTCACCCTCTGCTACACCTCAACCCCCGGTTGCATCCCGCCCCTGGTTGCATCCCGCCCCTGGTTGCATCCCGCCCCTGGCTGCATCCCACCCCTGGCTGCATCTCGCCCCTGGCTGCATCTCGCCCCTGCTGCATCTCGCCCCTGGCTGCACCTCGTCCCTGACTAGATCTCACCCCTGACTTTTCTGTGTCCCTAACTGCACCACTTCCCTAGCTTCCCTGTCTTCCACCCCCGGCTACACCTCACCACTGGCTAAATCAAATCCACGACTACATACCATCCCAGGCCACACCCCACTCCTGACCGCACCCTTCTCCTGGCCACATCATATCTTGAACCGTGTGCCACCCTTGAGTGTACCCCGCCCTCGACTAACCCTCTTGCCCGCTTTCCTGTCTACCATCCCCCATCCTCACTCTGTCAGCCGATCCCCAGCAACTTCCCCCCAACTCGACCCCACAATGTTTCCCCTCCTTTTCACCTTCACCCCCATCCTACTTCACTTCCTTCTAACCCCGAACATCCCTCCACCCACCAAGGCTATAGTGATCTCTCCCTCCTTCCTACCCATCCATCTCACCCCCTTCTCCGAACTGTTCCTCCACAACCAGTCCCTCTTCTCCATGCATGCACGGCCACCACGCAAACTCTCCTGCTCCCACCTTCTAACCCTCTCGCTGCTTCTCCTACTCGCAGGTGACATATCCCCCGATCCTGGACCTCCCCACCAGACCCCTCCACCCGCCTCCAATATGTACCCATCCCCCATCACAAACATTCACAACCCCCACAACCTTATACCCATTCACCCCACCCCAGTCCCCCTGCCTGGAGCACTGTGGAATGCACGCTCGGTATGCAATAAACTCTGTTTCACCCACGACCTCTTCATCACCAACAAACTCGCATTCCTCGGCATCACCGAAACTTGGCTTACCCCCACCGACACAGCCTCCCCTGCTGCACTCTGCTACGGCGGACTCACTTTTCCCACACACCCCGCCCAAGTAACACCCGGGAGGAGGTGTGGGTATACTCCTGTCCGACAGCTGCTCCTTCATCCCAACTACAACGCCTCCCTCCATCTCCTTCCCTCCTTCAAACTGCTCTCAGTCCACATTTTCTCCCCTGCAACCTCCAGCTCGCTGTCATCTACTGCCCCCCAGGACCCGCCGCCTCCTTTCTTGACCACTTCAACACTTGGCTTCTCCACTTCCTTTCCTCCGACATCCCCATCATCATCATGGGTGACTTCAACATCCCCATCGACACCCCCGACCCTGTTGCCTCAAGACTCCTATCACTGACCACCTCCTTTGACCTTTCCCAGTGGTCCTCCTCGGCCACTCACAAAGACGGCCATACGCTCGACTTTATCTTCACCCGCCTCTGTTCCCTCACCGACCTCTCAAACTCGCCCCTCTTCCAATCTGACCACAATCTGTTGACCTTCTCCTCCCTCTTTCCCCCTACCTCGCCCCCATCCCTTTCTGGAAACTCCGTCACCCCCGCAGAAACCTTAAACTCATCGATATCAACTCACTCTCCCACTCCCTTCTCCCTCTCACAGATCTCGCCTCCTCACCCGACGTCAATGCTGCTACCACCCTCTATAACTCCACATTAACCGCGGCTCTCCACCAGGCCGCCCCTTCACACACACCAAAACCCACACACATAGACAGCCCCGGCTCACCTCTCTCACAAAAGAACTACGTCGAGCATCCAGGGTAGCCGAACGGAGATGGAAGAAATCTCACTCCACGGCCCACCTCACCACATACAAACAATCCCCCTCCAACTTCAAGGACGCACTCACTGCCGCAAAGCAGACCTATTTCTCTTATTTAATCAACACACTATCCCGAAACTCCAAACAACTATTCAAAACCTTCAACTCCTTACTTCGTCCCCCGGAACCACCTCCTTCCCCCCTCATCTCCGCTGCTGACTTCGCCACCTTCTTCAAACAAAAAAACAGCAACATTAGAGAAAGCTTCGGCCCAGCTTCCCCCCAACCCACCCCCATTACCGCCCAACCCCCTTTCACCAAAGGAAGCTTCTCCAGCGTGACTGAAGACCAGCTCTCCTCCCTTCTGTCACGCTCTCACCTCACCACTTGCACCCTTGACCCACTCCCCTCCAACCTCATCCCAAACCTCACAGCAGTCCTCATCCCTGCCCTAACCCACCTCTTCAACCTATCACTCACTACCGGCGTCTTCCCCTCATCCTTCAAACACGCCTTGATCTCACCCATCCTCAAAAAACCCTCCCTCGACCCATCATCTGTCTCTAACTACCCGCCCCATATCTCTTCTCACCTTCGCATCCAAACTATTTGAACAACACGTCCATTCTGAACTGTCCTCCCACCTCTCCTCCTGCTCCCTCTTTGACCGCCTACAATCCGGTTTCCGACCTCATCACTCCACTGAAACAGCCCTAACCAAAGTCACCAACGACCTACTGACCACGAAGAGTAAACGACACTACTCCGTCCTCCTCCTCGACCTTTCTGCCGCCTTTGACACTGTCGACCACTCTCTCCTACTTCAAATTCTAGTATCCCTTGGTATCACTGACCTCGCCCTCTCCTGGATCTCCTCACACCTTACAGACCGCACTTTCAGAGTCACCCACTCCCACACCTCTTCCTCGTCCTACCCCCTTACTGTCGGCGTCCCCCAGGGATCGGTTCTGGGACCACTACTCTTCTCCATCTACACCCTCGGCCTAGGTCAACTCATTGAGTCCCATGGCCTCCAGTACCATCTCTACGCCGACGACACCCAGATATACCTCTCTGGACCCGATATCGCCACCCTTCTGTCTAAAATCCCGCAATGCCTGTCCGCCATCTCATCTTTCTTCTCTGCTCGCTTCCTCAAGCTGAACATGGACAAAACAGAGTTCATCGTCTTCCCCCCAGCCACCCTCCCCCTCTACTGGACCTGTCCATCCAAGTCAATGACTGTTCTCTCTCCCCAGTCCCCCATGCCAAGTGCCTTGGGGTTACTCTCGACTCCTCGCTCTTCTTCAAGCCTCACATCTAAGCCCTCGTCACCTCTTGTCGAATCCAGCTCAGGAACATTTTCTGGATCCGCTCCTTCCTTAATCACGACACTGCCAAAACTCTTGTTCACTCCCTCATTATCTCCCACCTTGACTACTGCAACCTACTGCTCACTGGTCTTCCTGCCTCCTCCCTTGCACCCCTCCACTCTATCCTAAACGCTGCTGCCCATCTAATCCACCTGACCCCTCGCAAGTCCCCTGTCTCCCCCCTCCACCAAGCCCTTCACTAGCTCCCCACCCTCCAGAGATTTCGATTTAAAGTCCTAACCCTGACATACAAAGCCATCCACAACCTGTCCCCCCCACCTTACATCTCCAACATGGTCTCCCGATACCTACCCGCACGCAACCTGCGCTCCTCCCAAGAGCTCTTCCTCTCCTCCCCCCTCATCTCATCCTCCCACAACCGCATACAAGACTTCTCCCGCGCCTCCGCCATACTCTGGAACTCTCTTCCCCAGCACATCAGACACTCACCTACACTTGGGAGTTTCAAAAAGAACCTGAAAACTCATCTATTCCAACAAGCCTACAACCTATAATGAGTTCCAGCACCGCTCCACCACACGCTTGGCGCTTCCCCTCCTATTGTCTCCTCTCCCACCCCTGTAGATTGTGAGCCCTCGTGGACAGAGTCCTCTCCCATCGTGTATCAGCAAGCCTTCATTGTTCATATGTACTGTATTTGTCCTTGTTCCCCCTACTTCTTATATAAAGCACCATGGAACCAATGGCGCGATATAAATAAATAATAATAATATATCTCCATAGTCCATTTAACTACAGTTGTGGCCAAAAGTATTGACACCCCTGCAATTCTGTCAGATAATACTAAGTTTCTTCCTGAACATTATTGCAATCACAAATTCTTTGGTATTATTATCTTCATTTAATTTGTCTTCAATGAAAAAAAACACAAAAAGAATTGTCCTAAAGCCAAATTGGATATAATTCCACACCAAACATAAAAAAGGGGGGTGGACAAAAGTATTGGTACTGTTAGAAAAATCATGTGATGCTTCTCTAATTTGTGTAATTAACAGCACCTGTAACTTACCTGTGGCACCTAACAGATGTTGGCAATAACTAAATAACACTTGCAGCCAGTTGACATGGATTAAAGTTAACTCAACCTCTGTCCTGTGTCCTTGTGTGTACCACATTGAGCATGGAGAAAAGAAAGAAGACCAAAGAACTGTCTGAGGACTTGAAAACCAAATTGGGAGGAAGCATGAGCAATCTCAAGGCTACAAGTCCATCTCCAAAGACCTGAATGTTCCTGTGTCTACCGTGCGCAGTGTCATTAAGAAGTTTAAAGCCCATGGCACTGTGGCTAACCTCCCTAGATGTGGACAGAAAAGAAAAATTGACAAGAGATTTCAACTCAAGATAGTGCGGATGGTGAATAAAGAAACTCGACCAACATCCAAACAAGTTCAAGCTGCCCTGCAGTCCGAGGGTACAACAGTATCAACCCGTACTATCTGTCGGCGTCTGAATGAAAAGGGACTGTATGGTAGGAGATCCAGGAAGACCCCACTTCTTACCCTGAGACATAAAAAAGCCAGGCTGGAGATTGCCAAAACTTACCTGAGAAAGCCTAAAACGTTTTGGAAGAATGTTCTCTGGTCAGATGAGACAAAAGTAAAGCTTTTTATGGCAAAGGCATCAACATAGAGTTTACAGGAGAAAAAAAGAGGCATTCAAAGAAAAGAACACTGTCCCTACAGTCAAACATGGCGGAGGTTCCCTGATGTTTTGGGATTGCTTTGCTGCCTCTGGCACTGGACTGCTTGACCATGTGCATAGCATTATGAAGTCTGAAGACTACCAACAAATTTTGCAGCATAATGTAGGGCCCAGTGTGAGAAAGCTGGGTCTCCCTCAGAGGTCATGGGTCTTCCAGCAGGACAATGACCCAAAACACACTTCAAAAAGCACTAGAAAATGGTTTGAGAGAAAGCACTGGAGACTTCTAAGGTGGCCAGCAATGAGTCCAGACCTGAATCCCATAAACACCTGTGGAGAGATCTAAAAATGGCAGTTTGGAGAAGGCACCCTTCAAATATCAGGGACCTGGAGCAGTTTGCCAAAGAAGAAAGGTCTAAAATTCCAGCAGAGCATTGTAAGAAACTCATTGATTGTTACCGGAAGCGGTTGATCGCAGTTATTTTGACTTAAGGTTGTGCAACCAAGTATTAGGCTGAGGGTGTCAATACTTTTGTCTGCCCCATTTTTGGAGTTTTGTGTGAAATGATCAATGTTTTGCTTTTTGCTTCATTCTCTTTTGTGTTTTTTCATTTAAGACAAATTAAATGAAGATAATAATACCAAAGAATTTGTGATTGAAATCATTTTCAGGAAGAAACAATATTATCTGACTGAATTGCTGGGGTGTCAATACTTTTGGCTACAACTGTAATTATCACAATGAATAGATTCCTGTATAGGTTGAGGTACACTTCTCCCTAAGTGTCCCAGGGCAGTATTCACACACGTCTCAAAGGACTTATTCATACACAATCTCAATGAAGTATACACCAGTACATCAGTGGAGTATTCACAGTGTCCATTCACCGTCTTCAGTCAGTGAATACACGGTTCACAGGCCGTCTCATTCCCACTGTGATTTGGGCCATGTTGACATTGAACTCTTCTGGTGCTCCCAGCAACCTCACACAGAGAGGTTCAAACAGTACCTCCTCACACTTGCCTTGCTCTGCAGTTGTCTCATCCAGACACTCATGGTGGGTTTACACATCCCGATATCGACGTCCAACTCCGACCCATCTCCGACCAAAAGTCACATGGTTCGTGAGTTGGACCCGATATCGTTCCTGCGTTGTACTGTCTGAACATCCGATACGATGCAGGAACGATGGCAAACTGATATCGGGGGTCGAATGAGCGTGCTATTCAACCGCCCGATATCGGATGCCAGTTGTAGCCGCATCGTCCCGTCTGACAGCCCAACTCCGATGTGTACTGCCACGTCACCCATTCACTCCCATGTTAAATGGTCGTTCCTGGGTTGGGGGGCGTACACATCGTCGGGACTTTGTATCCCGATATCGGGCTGTCTAAACCGGCGATGCGATGCAGGGAAAAGCGCGCTCAAAATGCGCGCTCCCGCATCGTTGGCTACGATATTGGTCCAATATCGGGACGTGTAAACCCACCATCAGACTCATATCATATGTCCTGCACCTTTGCAGGCTTCTGAAAGACTGCCTCATACAGCACTCATTAGCTGATATCCCACCTGTTCCACATGTGGGAGGATTCAGGTTTGTCAAACACTCCCCTGGCTTTTTAATCACCTGCTATGTAGCACATGTAATGCATTACCTGAACTTGTGAAACCTCAAGTCCCAGCATAATGCATCACTGAAAACATGCTGAACTACAAGTCCCAGCATAGATATTTGCAATGCAGTGAGCTGCTGCATCACATATCCACCCCCGCCTCATGTTCAAGCCCGCAGTATTGAACATAAATAAGATACACAGGCGGATTATAACCCACAGGCTAAACAGGGTGCCAGGGTCTTTTGCGCTGCTCCGCTCCTGGAAAAGTAGTCATCAACTGTAGCCCCTCCCTCAGGGACCTACAACCCGTCAGCATCACTGACTGTTTTCTTGTGCCGAACTCTCTATTAGATATCGCAATGTCACTTGTTCGAGTCATCCTCTTGTTAGACCTTCCCCTTCCCCAACGGTCATTACCTTAGGTAGTCATTTGCTTCCGTATCTAAGGTCAGGTCTGACTTTGTCCTGTCATGTACCCCAGTAGGTCATTTGAGAGGGCCTCTCACACTTGAGGTACTGGAGGATTCACCACCTCCAACCGGACTACCCCCGCTACCGTTAGTATGTCTCTGGAGATCTCTCTGTTGGCGTCTTCATCACTTCATCATTACCTTTTGAGAACCAGTACACCACTAGTGTCTCCTGGCTCCCAGTTCTGCTGTGGCCAATCCATTGTTTGGAGGGCCCCTTCGTTGTCGGGTCTCACAATTCCTGGATGGCTGCCACCTCCTGCTGCTCAGAGGACGCTGTATCTCAACTCTCCATCTTGCAAGATTCAGCTGTGCCACTTCTCGCAGGTGGGCTAGACCGTACTCCTTCAGCACCCGTATGTACCCAAGATTTTCTTCCGTTCCCACAGCAGAGAAGAACACCATACCATCTTCATCAGGTATCCAGACCTAGTGATCACGTGGACTTCTTACTTTCATCACCCTGGACGTTTTTACCATGTTTTGCATGGCTTGGCCATTTCTCTCAATGAGCTTTCTCACCAGAGCATGAGGCACCCGGATGACTTCTTCCTGCAGACTGTGAGCTTTCCTCATAAGATGCAGGTGTCTAACAGCTGCTTCTGTCTTCAGCCACACAATTCGCTTCATGCGAACACATCACCAGTGCATGTTACTTAGGATAGCCACCCGCTTCACCGTGACTTCTGTTGTGGACAGGACCACCAGCTGGTTAGCTTCTGGGGTCAAGTACACCGAACAGGCTCCCATGACCTTCTTAAAGTCTTCATGCACTGCCTCTCTCGTGCATTCTTCCCTCAGGTCTTCTGGTACCTCTACGAGACACTTGTAGAGCGACGCTTCCAACATACTACTGGTCCCCTCTTGCTCCTCTGGCTTAGGTTTAAGGGCCAACAGACCTTCAGCTTCAGCGTGTTTGCCCGGGAGGAAGACTGCACGCTCTACCTTCTCCAAGGTGGCCTTGTTCCTTATCTGGCATGTGGCCAGGTGACCTTTGAGCTCAGCGACTTGGTCCTCTAGCTCAGCTACTCGCCTCTCAGCAGCTCGTCTTTGAAGCCCTTCCTGCTTCAACTGCTCTTCAAGCAAAATTCCTGGAGACCTCTCTGTCTCCAAAGCACCCACTCGATTCTCTACAGTCTGTCTCCATAGCTTCTCTTGTCTCAAGTGGCCATGGAGCATCTCTGAGCTCCCTTATCTTGGTACCGACATCCACCGGGCCAGGCAAGCTCACAACACCCGAGGAGGTATTCACTTCAGCCCTCACTTTCTCAGTGGCTTCTTCCACTTCTGCAGTTACCTTCCTCTCTTGGGGTCCAGCAGCAGCCCTAGCAACCTCGACCACATCACCTTGTGTCTGTCCAGGGGTCTCTGATTCTGCATTTAACACCCCCTCTTGGGGTCCGGCAGCACAACTCGCATCCTTGGCCACATCTCCATGTGCCTGTCCAGGGATCTCCAGTTCTTCACCTGTGACCTCTGCCACATCACGCAACTATTGGGCATCGGCAGCCCCATCTGTCATCCTCACCAGGGTCTCATCGGTATCTGCTTTCTCCTTCTTGTAGGTCTCGGCATTGATACCTTCGGCCCTCTCTTGGGTCTCTGTAGTGTCATCTTCAGAGGTTTTGTCACCCTCCATCTCTTCAACCGTCTCCACAACTTCCTCCATCTCTGCCGCCGGGCTGTTTCCACTTCCAGCCACCCCATAAGTGGGACTATTATTGGTCTACTCTCCATGACTATCAGGGACTTTTGCTCCACTAGCTCTCCCCAGGATTTCATCTTTTACAGCGCCATCAACCAACCAACCATCAGCTGCTTGTGCAGGAAAGGGAGCGGACACCCATACCGTCTTCCTGGGTGGCTCTTTCTCCTTGTCTTTCACTTGAACGGTAATGTCATCCCACTTAGTCAGTTCCTCAGACAGCACAATATCGATCTCAGCCCAAGCGGTTTCTATGGGCAATAACATTTCACCTTCCATTCTGTTTTTCTTGGTGTCTGGAAGAGAACTCGCACATGGCATAGACGCCCATAACAAGTTGCTGTTGCTGCCACTGCTGGCTCTGCAGCAGGTGTTCCAGGAGCTCCTCCATGCTGCAAGGCTTCTCCAGCTGCAACGAGACAAAAAACAGGAGGGACGCTCCAATGGGTAATACCTGGTGTTCTAGGGGGAAGGGGGGGTAGAATATCACTAACCTTTCCTGGTTGTACCGCCCGTACAACCAGGATCTCCAGCCTGTGGTGTATTACTGCTCACCAAGCAGCGCCCACATCTCACTGCCAATTGCTTGACTCCTCCCACATTCGCCTGGGTCGAGAGCGGCGATAAACTTCGTGGCCTTGCCAAGCCACAGCCAGATGCTTTAATCTTTGTGGCCCCGCCGAGCCACAGCCAGATGCTTGCATCCACGTTTTTGCAGCTGTGCAGTTGCCCCTAGCAACCAGGCTGCACCGCTGCCACAATCCAGACATGTGCCACTGGGTCGAGTTGCCCCCCAGCAACCGAACTTGTAGGCCTCGTCCGTTGCCCCCAGCAACAAGGCTGCTACAATGCCCACATTCTCTACCATATGTGATGTAGCGCTCGCTTGACAGCGGAATTGACGCACATGGCAATGGATTTGTTACAAAAGTTCATCAGGTTTATTCCAGACTTCATAAACTATGCTCCATAACACAAACACGAGGCTTTCCTTCAGCTTCAACATAAATGTCCATATATCTCCATAGTCCATTTATCTCAATTATCACAATGAATAGATTCCTGTATAGGGTGAGGTACACTCCTCCCTAAGTGTCCTAGGGCAGTATTCACACACGCCTCAAAGGACTTATTCATACACAGTCTCAATGGAGTATACACCAGTACATCAGTGGAGCACTCGGGTGTCCATTCACCGTCTTCAGTCAGTGAATACACGCTGCATCACAATATATATACACACATACGTAGATACACACACACATACATATACATATGTGTGTGTGTGTGTGTGTGTGTGTGTGTGTGTGTGTGTGTGTAAAATATATATATATGTATATCTACTATATAATTGTCTAAAGGCCACGTTACACACACAGATATCTGTGACCAACTTCTGAACAGATCTCTGGTTGCAGTAAAATCATGGACAATGAAAAATAAGGCAAGCAGGGCACTGAGCATTACCTCTGTCAAGTCCGGATAATCTTCCAGTTATGGCATATTCCCAACCGGCAGTGCACAGCCAAAGCACCAGCACTTGAAAAGCAGAAAAGAAGGGCGGCACTCACCGGAGTATATAGGATGGTCCTTTATTCCAAGAACTCATGGAAAACAGGGTGCAGGGAGGGGGCACGAAGGGCCAACGGACTACGACGCCGTTTCGCGACGCGTGTCACTTCTACGGGTCCGAGTATGTGGAAGTGAGTGGGACACAATGTTAAATACATACTATGCCCCGCCCACTTCCGCCGGCCGACTTCATGTTTGAAGTAGACAACTTTTTTTTTTTTTAATCAAAAAATTTTATTAAATCATCGAGTAAAAAATTACAAATAATATATTCAAAACATAGTGACAATGAAGAGATGATTATTGTTTGTGATATACAACACCCTTCCCATTAACAGGAACATAAGAACATACCCTCCCTCCTCCCAACACTCCCAACACCCCTATCCCTCCCCCCCACTCCTTGAACAGTTTCCATATATCATCCATATTCAAAGCAAATAAGAGGAAAATAGAAAGCGTTTTCCGATAGGCATGTGTTCGACAGTTGAAATTGTCAAACCTGTTGTCAGGTCTCGCTTCTCCATTATCTGGTTAATGAAAGGGAGGTAATCAGAAAAAACAGCAGTATTATTATACCATATCCCCCTATCTCCTCCATGGCTCCCATATTTTTTCAAACATCAATGCTGCACTCCTTCTGTTGTATATGTCTTCCTCCATACGTATCACGTAATCCACCTGCTTAATATACTCGGCATACCCCGGGGACTTAGTCCCGATCCAATACCTCGCTATTAATTTCCTGGCCAGATATAATAATCTTGCAATTGCAATTTTTTGGCAGCTTGTCACTTTTATCTCTTCAACGTACCCCAGTACGCACACCAGAGGCACCCTCGGTACCTCACACACATATCGTTTTTCAATCTCTGTGATGACATTCGTCCAAAACGTCTGCAGCATAGGGCAGTCCCACATCATGTGTAGAATCCCCGCCTGTCCCTGTTTACATCTTGAACATTTAGATGTGTCTCTAATCCCTATTTTGTATAAAAATTCAGGAGTCCTGTATGTTCTGTGGACAAGATATAGCTGCGACAATCTTCCCGGTTCACTTAATGAAAGCTTTGGACCATACTCCAGGATACTGTCCCAAACCTCATTTTCCATTTCTCCAATTTCAAATTCCCATTTGGCTCTTGCCGTGATCGGGTGTCGCAGCAACATCACGTGTAACAGATCTCCATACAGTGTTGATATTACTCCTTTAGATCCACCCTCCATACATACATAGTCCAGAACAATATCTTTCTGTATGGTAAGACTACCTAGCTTCACTTGTTGCTTATATGCATGTAGTAACCTAAGATATAGAAACCCATCCGTTGCCGGTATCTGAAATTCATCCTGCAGAGCAGCAAATGATTTCAACTGACCATTTACCGTGAGCTGTGACAAATATTGTATACCCCTATTCTCCCATCTTTTTTGGTCACCCAATTTATATATTTCGCATAGTTTTGCATTTTTCCATACCGGCGTGTATATCGTCATACTCGTAATCCCTCTCAGCTTTTTAATTCTAGACCATGTTTTTTGTAGTAGACACAGAGTGGGGAATCGCCCGCCTGCTCTACCAATGTCCCCTGCCTCCAGACTGATTACTAATGGACTTCGTCCCATAAGCTTTTGACTGGAATTCCACCCACCTTCCGATGCCCATCCCCTCATGTGTTGTGCCTGAGCCGCCAAAAAATATAGCCACGGATTTGGCAGTGCCAAACCCCCCTCCTTTTTTGGTCTCTGTAGGGTTTCTAATTTTAATCTGGGCTGTCCCCCTCCCCATACCAGATCACGGAATAATGAGTTCAGTCTTTGAAATAGCCCCCATTGAATCCATATTGGTGAGTTGTGAAGCACGTAGAGGAGCTTCGGCATCATAATCATTTTGGCAAAGTTTGTTCTACCCACCACCGAAAGAGGCAGTTTACGCCAGGCCTGTGCCTTATCCTTTAATTTGGCTAATAACGGCATCATATTCAACTCAAGATATTCTGTAATTGAACGAGATATCTGTATTCCCAAATACTTAAATTGTGAAACTATTTTCAATTTGGTGCAGCCAATGTCCTCCTGTTCCTCCCATTCCTCCTTATCTACCATCATGAGATTCGATTTGTCCCAATTTATCTTTAATCCTGACATCTGTCCAAACCCTTCCACTACCTTTACCGCACACCTGAGAGATTCAGTAGGATCTTGTAAAAACAATAAGATGTCATCAGCATATAGTGCTATCTTCTCCTCCATAGGTCCGTACACAAATCCTTTCACCCCTGCCTCTTCTCGTATATAAGCTGCAAGCGGTTCTATTGCCAATGCGAACAGCAATGGGGAGAGAGGGCAACCCTGTCTGGTCCCCCTATCAAGCGAGAACTTATCAGAGCGTCCACCATTTACTCTTATGCGTGCTACAGGAGAGGAATATAGCAATTTAACCCATGAGATAAAGCTCTGCCCACAACCCAACTTGTCCAGCACTAGCCACAGATAGTCCCACTCCACGCTGTCGAAAGCCTTATGGGCGTCCAAGGATACCACCACTCTGTCACCAGCATTATCCGCCGGGAGCTGAAGATTCAAGAATAGTCGTCTTAGATTTAGAGCTGTAGACTTTTGGGGCATAAACCCTGACTGGTCAGGATGTATTACATCAGATATAACCCCAGTCAGTCTGCGCGCCAACACCTTAGCCAACAGCTTAGCATCCACTGACAGCAGTGAAATGGGCCTATATGACTCTGCCCTCCTGGTATCTTTATTTGCCTTAGGTATAACCACTGTCGTGGCCTCCCTCATGGATTCCGGTAGACAACCCCCCAACAATGCTTCCTGAAAAACCACACATAATTTTGGTAGCAGAACGTCTTTAAGCTGTTTATAAACTTCCGTGGGTAATCCGTCTGCCCCTGGTGCCTTGTCATTTGCCATTGAAGCAAGTGCCTCTTCTAGTTCTTCGACTAATATTGGTAGTCCTAGTCTCTCTCTCTCATCTTCTTTTAGGAGCTGAATATTTACGCCATTAAGGTATCTCCGTATCTCTTCCCGTGAGACAGATAGCTGTGAAGAATATAGCTTCCCATAGAACTCGCGAAATACTTTAAGGATACTCTCATTGTCCTCCACTACCATCCCTTCAGTATTATACATCCCATATACATGTGAGGATTCTCTCTGAGCCGCTGCCACTACTGATAATAAATGCCCCACCTTTTCTCCTTCTTCAAAAAACCTAGCTTTTTGAAATTCCTGCCTTCTTTTTACTGTTTTAGCATACGCCCTATCCACCAACTCCTGGCTCTCTGTTAATCGTTGTTGCGTCTCTGACGAGGGTTGTGCCACTGCAGCTGCCTCCGCTTTCCCCAGTGCCTCAATCAACTCTTGTTCTTCCTTTTTCGTCTTTGTCTTACACCTGGATATATCCCTAATGAAATTTCCCCTGAGAAACGCCTTCATGGTATCCCAAATCACCCCAGATTCCGCACTGCCCTCATTATCTATAAAAAATTGTTCCACCTTCTTCCCAATCTTTATCATATCTAACGATTTCAGCCAGGATGGATGTATTTTCCACTCCCCCCTGTGTCCCATGTTGCCCATTCCCATATTAAGCACAACTTCCAGAGGTTTATGGTCAGATGTCAGGCAAATATTTTACCGTATTTACAATTGCGTCCAATTGCGCATTGCCCAATGCCATATCAATCCTAGACATCATAGCCCTATGAGAAGCCGAGAAACATGAAAATCATTTTACCCCCCTATTCCGGACTCTCCATACGTCTATGAGACCCAGTTCCCTAATTTGGTTCGCAAATGGAGTGTCATCTCCCCTCCTCATCATAGGCCTCTGGCTCCTCCCTTCCCTGTCAATATCTAGATTCAATACGTTATTAGCGTCCCCAATGATTAAGACAGGGATCCCCACTCTGCGTCCAGTACATTCCAGGATTTCAAGCAATTTACGATCCGAATATGGCGGCGGGAAATATACAGCTACTAGGCATAACGGTTGTCCAAATACCCGGCATACTACCATTACATATTGACCTTCTTTATCAACCCTCACCTCTATTTCCTCATAAGGAACAGAAATATGGACCAGGACTGAGACCCCCCTTGCATACCCAGAGTACGTGGCATGATACGCATGTCTAATCCAAGCCCGTCCTAACACCCCCTTCTTATCAGACGTCAAATGTGTCTCCAGTAAACAAATAACAGAAGGCTTGAATGATAAGAGATATCTCAGCACCACTGCCCTTTTATTTCTATCACCCAGACCCCTAACATTCCAGCTCAGAATCTTAAGTTGATTAGCCATACCACCGGTAACTACGAAATGTTTCCTCCCATGTATCCTCCATAATGCAATTGAGACTGTTCAAGCCCTTCCCTGTCCCCCCGTCCCTTTCCCCCCCCCTTCCCGTAAACACCCCTCCCCATTATCTACTCCCTTCCGAGAGTGGGTAATTACGTCCAACCTAGACCCACCACACACACCGTCTCTTCTACCGTAACTCGTACAGAGAGATAGAGCAAACCTCCTATAAAAATGCTCCCACCTTATAGCCCACCAGCATCTTCCCGCCTTAAGTAAAAGATTAACCACATCCTAATGATGTTATAGTTTTTGTAACCAACCGCCTACACCGCGGCCGCACCCCTCCACCATAACCAATTTGAGAAAAGAAAATATTAAAGAATAAGGGAAAAATCTGTTAACACAAAAAGAGAAAACATTAACATTTCACCTAGACAAATGTCATTGTGTCAATAGGCCGATTTTTGTCACCGTTTCAAGAATCCTAAATAGGGATAAGAAAAACATAAAAAACTGATACCAGGGGAACTTCGAGCCATCATATGATAATCAACAGATTGAAAACCTCTGCAGATCATCATACATCCCAACCGCACGTTCAAAACATCATCCCTGAACCTGTTAGTTCAGCCTTTTCCCTGGTCGCGTAATTGTCTATTGTTGCGCTCCAACCAGTCTGTGGCCTCTTCCGCTCCTGAAAAAAATGGACTCTGTCCAGCGCAACAACTCTCAGTTTAGCTGGATATATCATAGAATACGTAAGTCCAAGATCTCTCAACTTCCGCTTCACCTCTCCAAATCTCATCCTCATCCTCTGGACTGTGGGTGAATAATCCGCATAGATGGAGATGTTCTGACCATCTATAGTCAAGTCAGCAGCAGTCCTGGCCTTACGCAGGATGGTGTCTCTATCCCGGTAGTTCATGATTTTAGCCAAAATGGCTCTAGGGGCAGCTCCAGGAGGTACAGGTTTCATAGGAATTCGATGTGCCCTCTCTACCACAAATACTTTAGACAGCGTGTCTATTCCAATTTTGTCCAGTAGCCATTTCTCTATATATTCACTTGGCGAGGAACCCTCCGATTTTTCGGGTACCCCCACAATTTTGATATTGTTGCGTCTCGAGCGATTTTCCAAATCGTCATTCTTGGTTAAGGTCTCCTTTAATTGTTTTTCACACTGTGCTTGACGCTTTTGTAATTTAACTATATCATCCTCTGCAGTGCTGACTCTTTGTTCCATCTCTCCCATTCTAGTATCAGACCTCTTCATGTCACACTTAATATGTTTAATCTCCTCCTGCATGCCTGTGACTTTGTGTCATACTAGTAAGAGCCTCTTTGCAGAAATTCACAGCAGAGAATATGTCCCTCAGAGTGGGCTCCTGAGTATCATTTACAGCACTCCCACTTGCACTTTCAGTGTCTTGCAGCACTGCATGTTCCTCTGTGCCGTCCTCCCCCTCTTGTATCTGCTCTGAATCAGAGCTTTCAGTCTCAGAGCCCCTTTCCTCCATCTCTGTGTCCCCCTGTACCTCCTGTCTTGCAAATCGCTGCAGACGAGCAGCCGCCGACATCCTCCTGGCACATGTTGCATTTGCAGCCGCGCCTCCTTCTCCACCACGGCGCCATCTTGTGCTCCACCGGCCTCCGCTGCTCCCAGATCTTTCTGCCTCCTGCGTGTCATCCCGCAGTCTCCTGGCTCACCACTTGTGTCCCCGGGGTCTAGGGATCCTCCGACTCACTGCGGTTGTATTTTAAGGGCCCGGTGTGCGGCGGTCACAGCCGTACAGGTCTATTTGCGGCGGGAGAGCTTTCCTGCTGCGACCGCTCACATCACCCGCTAAGCCACGCCCCAAGTAGACAACTTTAATGACAACTGTCGAAACATTACATAAATAAAAACAGGACATAAAAATACAGATACAAAAACCTGTAAAAAAGAAGAAAACCAAGAAAACTTAGACACCCAGAGCACCGTCCACATGGAAACTAATCGCGGGCATTCCCTGGGCCGCAACACCACTCTGCCGCCATACACGCTCATTATCTCACCGGCAGCATCGGCGCTCGATCCGTCCCGGCTGGGTGGAGGCGTGGCGACGGCCGAGAACAAGTCTCGGAGCCAATCGCCAACGCTCTCCAACAATCCAGACCTAAGAAGGAGAGCGCCGACGCCACAGACCACCGCTTCCAGTAAATCACTATAGAAACAGCAAGCGCCGTGTAGGGAATCCTTAAAACACGGTGCTCGCCCTGGAGAACGAGGAGTCAAGAGGCCAAATCAAGAATATAATGAGCAAGGTTTACTCATAAAAAGATCTCCTTCTAAGTAAAGAGTGGAGATCAGCTTCTTCAAGCCCATAAGATATAACTAATACTTAGATAATAGACAAGACTAACGGCAGTGAAAACGGAGCGTCGTACCCAGGTGACACACGCGATAGCAGGAGCCTTAGTATACACATATACTCATAGTTTAAGAGACTTATGGACAAGAGATACAAAGAGTCAGAAGTAAATCAATTAGTCATTAATTACTTAGGGCCTTATACATAATAGCATAGAAATTATTAAATACCCGTGATCTATACCGCCTACCGTCCCCCAACAAATGGCGGGCAACAGGCCTGCATGCGATCATCTACAGGCTTAAAACTGGGAGAAAGTGACATGAGGATAAAGACTGAGGGTATAGCAGTGAAAATTGGAGGGCAGTAGGCCATGAACAAATACCCATAACAATAAAGCGGCCAGACCAAATGAAACAGCAATGAATTATAGGAAAACTGCAAGATCAGTTTTTCATTAAGACCCAGTGCTCCTTGAGCATCCATATTCAGGATCCACCTTGCCTCCTCTCTCAATAGCCGTTTATGGACATTGCCCCCTCTCTCGCTTACGGTGACCTTTTGAACACACGCAAAGCGCAAAAGATCGGGGTTTCCCCCATGTGCACTCTGCATATGCTCAATCAGCCTGGGTGACCCTTTTCCAGACACGACGGAATTATAGTGGTCACGGAACCGATGGAACAAGCGGCGTATGGTTTTCCCCACATAAAACCTGTTGCACGGACAGAAAATCACATATACAACCCAATTGCTTCTACAATTAAGAAAGGAAGGAACCACGTGATCTATGCCCCCAATTTTCACCCGAGGCCCAGTCAGATAGTATTTACACCAATTGCAGTGAAGACACTTAGTTACCCTTCACCGGAGTAGAGGAAAGCCAAGTACTCTTGGTAGGGAGGGCCGTTAACCGCTTTTTAACTAACACGTCGCCCAGGTTCTTACAGTGCCTGTAGGTCACCACAGAGCTTGGAGTACCCTTTTTTGCCAGTTCCTTATCCTCCACTATCACGTGCCAATGACGTTTGATGGCAGCAGAAATGGTCTTAAACATCGGACCGTGCCAAAAACTAAAATAAAATTTTTTACCACGATCTCCAGACATGGCCGGCGTTTCCTCCCTATTTTGCACTCCAGAGGTAGCTGCTCTAATCCTTGCTCGTTTTAGAGTTTGTTCTGGGTATGGAGCAATTTCTGTTCTAATACATCTGCCTGCGACCGCCATCCTGTCTCTGTGTTATTGATCCTGAAGAACCTCAGGAACTGACTATATGGCAATCCTTCCTTCGTGTGCAATGGGTGTGCGCTTTTATAGTGAAGCAAGAAGTTGGTCGCAGTCTCTTTTATGTGCACTGATCTCACAAGAGATCCTTCATTGATCTTCAACCTCCAAAAACAGCTGTAAAAAACATGTTAAAAGTATTGACTTCATTCAGATAAATGATAAACTCAGAGAATATCTCCCCGTCTCCATCCCATACCATCAGTACATCATCTACGTAGCGTACGTAGTGTTTAATATACTTCAGGTAGGGATTGGTAGATGAAAACATAAACTTCTCTTCGAATGCCTCCAGGAATAGATTAGCAAACGTGCATGCGACCGGCGTGCCCATGGCCGTACCGGTCAGTTGAGTAAACCACTGACCTAAAAAAGTAAAGGCGTTATGCTGTAATATAAAGGCCAGGGACTCACAGACAAAACTCACCACCAATGGATCTATTTTCTGTCTTTCCAAGATCTCCTTGATGACTTCTACTCCTAACCCTTGTGGTATACGGGTGTACAGACTCTCGATATCGATAGAAACTAGCTGATGGCCATCTTGCCAATCTATCTGATCGACTCTTCACCAAGTCGCCGGTATCCTTCACCAAGCATGGCAAATTTGCCATGAATAGATGAAGGAACCAGTCGATATACTTGGAGAGTGGCTCGGTCAGAGACCCAATAGCAGAAACTATGGGTCTGCCAGGAGGCGCGATAGTATTTTTATGCACCTTAGGGAGGTAGTACCAGTGCGGTCTGATAGGAAATTCGGGGAATAATTTCTCCGCCTGTTTCTTAGAGATAACATTGAACTCCACATACTTGCGTAACAACGATCTTAATTTACCCTTGTAACTTTCTGTGGGATCATGTTTCATAGGCTTATACGTGGCCTCATTCGTTAACTGCCGTTCGGCTTCAGCCACATATGCTTCCCTATCTAGCAATACGATACTGCCCCCCTTATCCGCTTTCCTAAAGACGACATCCCGCCATCCTTTCATTTGTACAAGCGCCTTCCTTTCGGTATCAGAGAGATTCTTACACGTGTCTGGGTAAACTAGGGCCTTAACATCCCTATCCACCAACTCGGCGAAAAGATCAATACTATTCCCAGGTGCAATCGGGGGCATAAACGAAGAATCCAAGCCACCTGTGAAATATGGTCTCCCAGCATTAGTGATCGGACCAGCAGCACCACCGCCGTCTCTTGACCTCACAGGCTCGTCTAAACTAAGCAGAGCCTCGACGTCATAGAGCAAGGAGGGATGCGCCACATCGGCTACAAAAAAAACAAGAGGACCAATATTCACAGTGCTTAACATAATTTTACTAGCATCTTTAGATTCGATACTCTGGTTACATTTAGGAGAATCCAAATGCTTATGCATATGCAATTTCCGAACAGACTTGAACAAATCCTCACGAAATTCAGAGTAACTAAAAGAGTCCTCGAAGCAAAAATTAAGGCCCTTCTGTAGTACAGAGACCATGTCCAGTGTCAGAGTCTTATTAGACAGATTGTAAATTTTCAACAGATATGGTTCTAGCTCCTCCATGAGACCTGCTTCCGCTTCCCGGGAGGGGGCAACAGCAGGTCGTCGTCTCCGTCCTCCTCTCCGTGTTTTCGGCCTAAAGGGACGGGTGTGGCCATATTACTCGCTGGGGACTTGTCGCCTGCACTCACATATCCTTCATTATCACTACCAGCCGAACCGTCTTCTCCTTCAATGTCGCTAAGCACACCAGTTTCCTCGCGCTTTTTTTCATTCTTATTGCTCTTATTTTTATTTTTATTTTTACTGTAATTATTTACTCTGTCAGCTGGTTGCTTCTGCGCTGGTTTACCAGGAGTCCTGGGTATACCAGGTTTTTTAAGTGTAGAGGGATAAAGATTTTTCTTTTTTGGGGTGCTATCAGCCTTCCCCCAGGAGAAAATCTTACCTTCTTCGTAGTCAATCTTGTCACGAACAAATTTTTCCCTTTTCAGATTTTTAATGTCCTCCTGTAGCAAAACCAGCTTTGAATCTAATTTAAGAAATTTTTCACATTTCTCCTTTTTATACCTTGACTCCATTTCTCGCCTAAGAGCAATCAACTCATGGACATATTGTATCATTTGTACACAGCCACAAAATGGAACAATGTGTCCATGATTTCACTGCAACCAGAGATCTGTTCAGAAGTTGGTCACAGATATCTGTGTGTGTAACGTGGCCTTAAGATTTTTTTTTGAGTCTGTCTGTAACCAAAATCGCACGCCACACAGAGGCAGCTCATTGCCCGCCGCAGAGTATGCAAATAGCGCGTGCTGAACATTCGAACATTCGAACATTCGAATGAGTACAGTGTATTTGAAATATGGCACCGCTGAACACGGCGACCAATCAGAATAGCGGCGCGCGCTATGCCGCCATATTTCAAATACACTGTACTCAGTGGATTTTACACATGGCGCCATGGCGCGCGCCGCTGTTCTGATTGGTCACCACGTTCAGCGCCGACCAATCAGAATAGCGGCGCGCGCTATGCCGCCATATTTCAAATACACTGTACTCAGTGGATTTTACACATGGCGCCATGGCGCGCGCCGCTGTTCTGATTGGTCACCACGTTCAGCGCCGACCAATCAGAATAGCGGCGCGCGCCATGGCGCCATATTTCAAATACCCTGAGTACAGTGTATTTGAAATATGGCGGCATAGAGCGTGCCGCTGTCCTGATTGGTCGGCGCTGAACGCGGCGACCAATCAGAAGAGCGGCATTTAAACTGCGCGCCGCTTCTCTCATTGGTCGCCGCGTTCACCGCCGACCAATGAGCATGGCGGTATGCAAATTGCGGTATTGGCGCGCAATTTAAACTGCCGCTCTTAGTGTGACGCAGTTGAATCCTTCAAGGAAGGTCTGTCAGCCATTGTGACGCTGTTTTTTCTTCTCTGTCAGCCAGTGTGACATACTTTATTTCTGTCAGGTGTGTAGCGACCGGTGGTAAGGCCGCGGGTGTGTGTGTATGATCTTTCTCAACAGAATCCCCATACTCAGGTTTAACCGATAATAACTTTTCTTTACTGGCAAACATGTTTATATCACAGTCAACCGAACTATATGCGCACTTGTATATATTAGAGTCTCTGAATCTTCACTTCTGCCGGGTACGCAGCAAGAAAAGAAAACACAACAATGAAGATATCTTTCCCTAACTTTCCCTAAAATCACGTACCAGTCTTATCACAGAAGAAGATGTCGCTCCCACGTAGCAGGCCTGGGGAACTCCTCAGTCTTCGTCGTTGGTCTCCTTCCGCAGGTAACAGAACTTTTCTTTTAATGTCTCTCCCAGTCTCAGCGCACACCGAGCAGCAGGAGGGAGATCACAACAGCCAAATGGCTCCCTTATGTCGGTCACGGCCCCTGCACATGCACTCTGGGTGCTCGGCGGGCAAGGTTTTGCAGAGCGGCCAGATACACAGCACCAAAGTCCAGTGGCCCAGGATCAGTCGCAGGGGCTTCTGCGGGGTGATTTTTCTGGCAAGGTGTAGCAAAGTAGTCCACTTTCAACAGACATCCACAGGGAGATCTTCTCTCAAATCTGTATCTATACTGACTTCCCGCCCTTTCTGTTCCTCAGCACAAGGCTCTTGGGGGAGGGGATCAGCAAACAATGTTTTTTTTCTCTCTGCAGTCATTTCAGCAATTGTCCACAAGGGGGCAGTATCGGACTGTGTAATGCTCACTTCAGTGTCGATTTCAATAATACAATCTGAATTGCTCACCTCATTACAGGTGTGTCAGTCATTTTGATACAATTTAGTCCTATTACGTCTGTCAGTCAGTGTGACACAGTTTAATGCTGTCTGTCTGTCAGTGTGACGCAGTTTAGTCCTATTAGGCCTGTCAGTCACTGTGACATAGCTTAGTCCTACCGTGTTTCCCCGAAAGTAAGACCCTGTCTTACATTTTTTTGGGGGCCAAAAGTGGCCCCCGGTCTTACTTTCGGGGGGGGGTCTTACATTGGGTGCCCCAGCAGTGTGGCCTACAGGCCCCCTCCTGCTGGGACACTACGGGAGCGGGTCGCACGTCACGTGCGCCCGCTCATTACATATGCACTGCATCCCCCTGTCAATCAGCGACAGGGGGAGCAGTGCATTATACTGTATATATGGGCCCCCTCCTGCTGGCACACTACCCCCCTGTTCTGAGGCCCCCACCGCTGCTGCTGCTGCAGACATCTTACCCTCCAGGGTCTTCTTGCAGCAGCCAGCGCGTCCGTCCTCTGTCCTCGGCTGTCTCCCGGATCATGTGATCGGCCGGTCGCAGTCGCGATGACGTCATGCGCTGCGACGGGTCACATGATCCGGGAGACAGACGAGGACAGAGGATGGACGCGCTGGCTGCTGCAAGAAGACCCTGGAGGGTAAGATGTCTGCAGCAGCAGCAGCGGTGGGGGCCTCAGAACAGGGGGGTAGTGTGCCAGCAGGAGGGGGCCCATATATACAGTATAATGCACTGCTCCCCCTGTCGCTGATTGACAGGGGGATGCAGTGCATATGTAATGAGCGGGCGCACGTGACGTGTGACCCGCTCCCGCTCCCCCCCCCCTCCGCTAGGGGCCTTACATTGGCCCCCCCGGTTGTAAGGCCTTATAATCGGGGGAGGCCTTACATTAGCAGGCCCCCCCTTTACCCCTAGGCGGCCTTACAATCGGGGGGGCCTTACTTTCGGGGAAACACGGTATCAGTTCTGTCCGTCAGTGTGACATAGTTTAATGCTGTCTGTCTGTCAGTGTGACATAATTTAGTCCTATTAGGTCTATCAGTCAATTTGATAAAATTTAGTCCTATTAGGTCTGTCAGTCACTGTGACACAGTTTAGTCCTATCAGGTCTGTTAGTCAGTGTGATAGTGTACTCCTGTCTATCAGCCAGTGTGACAGAGTTTACATCGGTCTTTAAGGTCTGTCAGTCAGTGTGAAGTCCTTTACTTCTGTCTACAAGGTTGTCAGTCAGTGAGACGTACTTCTGTCCTGTCTACAAGGCTGTCAATTAGTGTTACATCATTAACTCCTGTCTACAAGGCTGTCAGTCACTGTGACGTCCTTCAGTTCTGTTTAGAAGTCTGTCAGTGTGACGTCCTTTACTCCTATCTACAAGGCTGTCAGTCAATGTGACAAACGTCACTCCTGTCTACAAGGCCATCAGTCAGTGTGACGTTCATTCCTGTGTACAAGGCTGTCAGTCCGTGTAACGTCCTTCACTCCTGTCTACAAGGGTTTCATTTACTGTGACGAACTTCACTTTTTTCTACAAGGCTGTCAGTCTGTGTGACGTCCTTCAGTCCTGTCTTCAAGGTATGTCGGTTATTGTGTCGTCCTTCACTCCTGTCTACAAGGCTGTCAGTCATAGTGTGATGAAGTTTACTCCTGTCTACTAGGTCTGTCAGTCAGCGTGAGTTCTTTCACTCCTTTCTACAAGGCTGTCAGTCAGTGAGACGAACTTAATTTCCATCTACAAGGCTGTCAGTGTGATAACCTGTACTCCTGTCTACAAGACTGTCAGTCAGTGTCATAAATTTCACTACTGAATATAGTGACAAATATCACGGTCTGGTGGGCGCTCTGAAGTAGATCAAGGATCCTGTTCAATATAAAAGTCCTTTATTCCAGAAAACCTCCTTCACCACAACAATAACCTCAACCTAACAATAGAGAAAGTCTAAGAAATTAGATTGGCTATATAGTGATTTGAATTATAATTGAAACTTAAATTCCATATTTGTCTATAGCGTAACACACACTTTGAGAGATTAATTTTAGATACAATATGACGTCCTTTTTGTATATATCTTATTTAACTATAAAGATTTAATACTTTTTTATTATAATTATTTCTTGGTATTAAATATGTATATATATGTATATTTTTAATATAGTATTTATTATTATTGTTATTATTATTATTTTTTCTCCCCTTTTTTGTGATATTATTGTGCAATTTTTATGTGTATTTTTATGTATATATATATATATATGTATTATTTATGATAGAACGTGGTTTTTAGAATGAGTTTTAATATGTAATTGATGTAGCAGATTTATGATATAGTATGTTGTTTATACAGCTAGATGTAACTAAGTTACTAGGTTCTCCTTTTATCTGACACCAAGAGGTTAATATTCAGGTGTTGTTACTTAGATAATTGCTGACCAATAGGAGATCGAGCTGCTCTTTATATTGTTTTAATCATTGTACTACCTCCATTCCACTTGAGAAAGACGGCACTATACCGTCGAAACATGTTGTGGTGAAGGAGGTTTTCTGGAATAAAGGACTTTTATATTGAACAGGATCCTTGATCTACTTCAGAGCGCCCACCAGACCGTGATATTTGTCACTATATTCCTTATCTTTCCTGGAGGACACGGCAGGTGCTGCTCGCATTAGCTAAAGGACCTGTGATTTCCAAGGCAACGCTTGTATACAGGGACTCGAGGACCTTTCCGCGTCACTGCCTCCAGTCACATGGGACACGAGGGGGCGGAGTCCAGATAACTATAGGAGGTGAGCGAGGACGCTGCGAGTGCCCGGAGTCGCAACTTCTCGCCGCCGCATATAACACCCGGGCTAGGAGGAGGACCGTTTAATTGCTAGGCTGTTACCATAGTTGTGCATGGTTTGCGCAACTTGCATAGGTTAGTAAACCGACTTATACCTCTGTAAATTACTTGTGGATACTGCACCATTGCGCCCCCTATCTTTTCTTTGTTTTCACATAAATTTCACTACTGTCTACAAGGCTGTCAGTGTGTCAAACTTCCATCCTGTCTTCAAGGCCATCAGTCAGTGGGACATCCTTCACTCCTCTCTACACGGGTGTCAGTTCGAGTGATGTCCTTCACTCCTGTCCTCAAGGTATGTCAGTCAGTATGTCATCTCTCACTCCTGTCTATAAGGCTGTTAGTCTTAGTGTGATGAAGTTTACTTCTGTCTACTAGATCTGTCAGTCAGCGTGACGTTTTTTCACTCCTCTCTAAAAGGCTCTCAGTCAGTGTGATGTTCTTCACTGCGGTCTGCAAAGCTGTCAGTCAGTGAGACGAACTTCATTCCTATCTACAAGGCTGTCAGTGTGATATCCTGAACTCCTGTCTACAAGGCTGTCAGTCAGTGTGACAAACTTCCATCCTGTCTACAACTGTCAGTCAGTGTGACATCCTTAATTCCTTTCTACAAAGCTGTCAGTTCGTGTGACATCCTTCATTCCTGTCTACAAGGTATGTCAGTCAGTGTGTTGTCCTTCACTCCTGTCTACAAGGCTGTCAGTCAAAGTGTGATGAAGTTTATTTCTGTCTACTAGGTCTGTCAGTCAGTGTGACGTCCTTCACTCCTTTGTACAAGGCTGTCAGTGTGACGTTTTTAACTCCTGTCTACAAGGCTGTCAGTGTGATATCCTACACTCCCGTCTACAAGGCTGTCAGTTATAGTCTGATGAACTTTACTACTGTTTAGAAGGTAGTCAGCCATAGTGTCACGTACTTCAGTTAGTCTGTTTTTCACAGTTTGAATTAGTTTATTCACATTAACTAAATGGCTTTAGTTGGTCGTAAGCGCAAATATGCGAATGATGATGACAGAAAAGCTGTAAAAGCAGCAATGCATCAACAACGTAGAGACCAAGAGACACGAGAAGAAACTGCTGTGAGACAAGGCCTGGATGCAAAATATCACAGACTTTATCGACAACAGGAAACAGTAGAAGAAACTGCTGGCAGAAAAGCACAAAATGCCGTATATAAATCACAATATCGGCTAAGTGAATCTTTATTAGCTATGGGAGACCAAGAATATGTTCGTGCCATTCATATAAACTGAAAAGCAAGGCAAGCTCAGCAGAGTATTCATAAACTTGCTAAGTATGTCACAAATAGTGAAACAACGATTCTTCAACATTACTGTGGTAAAATGGATGCTGTTTGCTGTAACTGCAATTCTTTGAATTTTATGGATGAGAAACCTTCTGATAATCAGTTTAGTCAATGCTGTCAAAAAGGGAAAGTAATGTTACCGAGATCTCAATACTCAGATCTGTTTGAGGAATTGATGAGAGGACAGCATAAATATAGTCAAAATTTCATGGATAATATCAGAAGCATCAATAGTTCACATGCATTTGCTTCATTTGGTGCCAACATTGCACCACCACCTGGATTTGGACCATATTGTTTCAAAATTCATGGCCAGACTTATCATCGTACTGGAACACTGTACCCAGAAGTAGGAGAACCACCAAAATTTCCTCAATTATACATCCTTGATGCAAATGAGGCTACAGAAGAAAGGATGAATGTGAAAGAAAATGAAAAGTGTAATGTGGAACTCATGAATTAGATTGCTATAGATTTACTTCAATAAATTTTTATTGAAAATTTCAAATTTAACAAACAATAATTGTAACTCAAATCAGGAAACAAAATGGTAAACAAAATAGTTAACCGTGGCAAGACTTAACACAGTCTCCATAACAGGGTATTCGGGAAAACAACAATGAGAATTGGGAATTGGAAGAAAAGGGGAAAAGGTGGAGGAGGGGCGTTAGGGGAAAAGCGTGGGACTGAGAAAGGAGGGATGGGGGAAAACCAGGGGAGGGGAATGAGGCCAGAGATTTGGTCTCAGGGAGGGGAGTAGAAGGGAGAGGAGAGGAAAATAGAACCCGTCAACTGGAAACAGCAATCGAGAAAATCAGTAGATAGCAAAAATGATAAAATCTCTGATTACGGGTGAGGTCACCCAGATGAGTCTCATACTCTTGGCTTATAGGTTGACATGAGCCATGGGTCCCACCAGAATAGGATTTTGCTTCTCCGTTTGGCGCTATGAGCAAGCAATAGTTCATGATGAAAGTGAGTGTTGATGGAATTGGTCAATTCCTCCTTGGTTGGCGAAGTAGACGATTTCCAATGTCTTGCTATGCAGGTTCGAGCAGAGATTAGGATGTTGGCAATGCACGGTTTGTGAAGATGTGAGAACTCCTCAAGTCGCAAACCCAGTAGTGCCAAGTTTGGTGAAAGGCTAACCGGGCAGTGAATAATTTCAGAAAGCAGACCTTCTACCATGGACCAGAAGGTAGATATTATTGGGCACAACCACCACATGTGTTGAGCGTCACCCCGGAGACCACATCCTCTCCAGCAGAGCGGAGAAGGGATCGGCAAAGTTGTAGAGAATCTAGAAATCCGATCGGGTGTCAGATACCAATCCATGTGCAGCTTCTTTAATTGCTCTAGGTGAGATATACATTTAGAGTAAGCTGTCATACGAGTAGCCGCACCTTGCCATTGCTGGAGATCTGCTGTGAATTGTAGACGGGCTTCCCACTTTACCATATAGGGGAGTTTCAAGTTACCTCTGATGAAACATAGCGCATTATATACGATAGAAACTCCATGGACTTCAGGAGATGATGACTTAAAGTATCTGTGCAAAGATCCGTCAACGTCAACGGGACTCAACTCAGGGAGAGCTAAAGAATCAAGGAATTGTCTCAACTGCAGATAACGGTAAAATGATGAGCGGGGAATCCCAAACCCAGCAACTAAATCCGAGAAGGATCTGACTCTGACTCCCTCCCGCACCTGCCGCAAGAACTTCACCCCAAGCTCTGTCCATGAGGAAAGAGAGAGAGAGTCAACCAACAATTCAACAGCAGGGATAGTGATGTAGTGGTGTAGGAACAAGAGAAGCACTCTGCTGTGTGAGGACCATGACTGTAAGAGTGCAGTCATAGACCTCAGGTAACTTGGGGCTTGACGGTTAGCTAGAAGGGCACTTTCTAGCAGAAGTCTGGTGGATTGCCGCGGGGCATAATGCCTTTCAATTTGTAGCCATAAGCACTGTGAATCCTCTTTCCACCATCCATGCCAAAGACAGAAAACCAAAAGCACTTACAGGACGCAGTCAGAGCCCAATTGTAGGTCATCAGCTTAAATGTCTTGGGCCAACACATGAACCAAAATCCCATCTAAAAAGGTTTTTTATTTATCATATAAAAAACTTTTGCACTTTTTTATCCATCCAGGGCGCAGGTGGGCCCATAGGGGCGCCGTTCATCCAGTGGTGCAGAAGCATCGTGCTGTGTGGCCCAATGCTCAGGCAGCGGAGCGGCTGGGTAGCTTTCAGACACTCTGCATCATATGTATCAGTGTGAATGGTGCTCTATGCAGGCCTAGTGTATGCATGACAGGTCGCCTCCCACATTTTGCTGGTAGAGGCGACTCATCAGCCAGCAGCTGGGCTTGCTCCACAATTGGGCTCTGACTGCGTCCTGTAAGTGCTTTTGGTTTTCTGTCTTTGGCATGGATGGTGAGTTTTTCTGATGCTGCTTTTATTCTAGTAGTTTTTGTACAATTTTGTTAGGACTGGTGAGCATGGGATCCCTTGATCGTGGGTCATCAGCTTAAATGTCTTGGGCCAACACATGAACCAAAATCCCATCTAAAAAGGTTTTTTATTTATCATATAAAAAACTTTTGCACTTTTTTATCCATCCAGGGCGCAGGTGGGCCCATAGGGGCGCCGTTCATCCAGTGGTGCAGAAGCATCGTGCTGTGTGGCCCAATGCTCAGGCAGCGGAGCGGTTGGGTAGCTTTCAGACACTCTGCATCATATGTATCAGTGTGAATGGTGCTCTATGCAGGCCTAGTGTATGCATGACAGGTCGCCTCCCACATTTTGCTGGTAGAGGCGACTCATCAGCCAGCAGCTGGGCTTGCTCCACAATTGGGCTCTGACTGCGTCCTGTAAGTGCTTTTGGTTTTCTGTCTTTGGCATGGATGGTGAGTTTTTCTGATGCTGCTTTTATTCTAGTAGTTTTTGTACAATTTTGTTAGGACTGGTGAGCATGGGATCCCTTGATCGTGGGTCATCAGCTTAAATGTCTTGGGCCAACACATGAACCAAAATCCCATCTAAAAAGGTTTTTTATTTATCATATAAAAAACTTTTGCACTTTTTTATCCATCCAGGGCGCAGGTGGGCCCATAGGGGCGCCGTTCATCCAGTGGTGCAGAAGCATCGTGCTGTGTGGCCCAATGCTCAGGCAGCGGAGCGGTTGGGTAGCTTTCAGACACTCTGCATCATATGTATCAGTGTGAATGGTGCTCTATGCAGGCCTAGTGTATGCATGACAGGTCGCCTCCCACATTTTGCTGGTAGAGGCGACTCATCAGCCAGCAGCTGGGCTTGCTCCACAATTGGGCTCTGACTGCGTCCTGTAAGTGCTTTTGGTTTTCTGTCTTTGGCATGGATGGTGAGTTTTTCTGATGCTGCTTTTATTTAGTAGTTTTTGTACAATTTTGTTAGGACTGGTGAGCATGGGATCCCTTGATCGTGGGTCATCAGCTTAAATGTCTTGGGCCAACACATGAACCAAAATCCCATCTAAAAAGGTTTTTTATTTATCATATAAAAAACTTTTGCACTTTTTTATCCATCCAGGGCGCAGGTGGGCCCATAGGGGCGCCGTTCATCCAGTGGTGCAGAAGCATCGTGCTGTGTGGCCCAATGCTCAGGCAGCGGAGCGGTTGGGTAGCTTTCAGACACTCTGCATCATATGTATCAGTGTGAATGGTGCTCTATGCAGGCCTAGTGTATGCATGACAGGTCGCCTCCCACATTTTGCTGGTAGAGGCGACTCATCAGCCAGCAGCTGGGCTTGCTCCACAATTGGGCTCTGACTGCGTCCTGTAAGTGCTTTTGGTTTTCTGTCTTTGGCATGGATGGTGAGTTTTTCTGATGCTGCTTTTATTCTAGTAGTTTTTGTACAATTTTGTTAGGACTGGTGAGCATGGGATCCCTTGATCGTGGGTCATCAGCTTAAATGTCTTGGGCCAACACATGAACCAAAATCCCATCTAAAAAGGTTTTTTATTTATCATATAAAAAACTTTTGCACTTTTTTATCCATCCAGGGCGCAGGTGGGCCCATAGGGGCGCCGTTCATCCAGTGGTGCAGAAGCATCGTGCTGTGTGGCCCAATGCTCAGGCAGCGGAGCGGTTGGGTAGCTTTCAGACACTCTGCATCATATGTATCAGTGTGAATGGTGCTCTATGCAGGCCTAGTGTATGCATGACAGGTCGCCTCCCACATTTTGCTGGTAGAGGCGACTCATCAGCCAGCAGCTGGGCTTGCTCCACAATTGGGCTCTGACTGCGTCCTGTAAGTGCTTTTGGTTTTCTGTCTTTGGCATGGATGGTGAGTTTTTCTGATGCTGCTTTTATTCTAGTAGTTTTTGTACAATTTTGTTAGGACTGGTGAGCATGGGATCCCTTGATCGTGGGTCATCAGCTTAAATGTCTTGGGCCAACACATGAACCAAAATCCCATCTAAAAAGGTTTTTTATTTATCATATAAAAAACTTTTGCACTTTTTTATCCATCCAGGGCGCAGGTGGGCCCATAGGGGCGCCGTTCATCCAGTGGTGCAGAAGCATCGTGCTGTGTGGCCCAATGCTCAGGCAGCGGAGCGGTTGGGTAGCTTTCAGACACTCTGCATCATATGTATCAGTGTGAATGGTGCTCTATGCAGGCCTAGTGTATGCATGACAGGTCGCCTCCCACATTTTGCTGGTAGAGGCGACTCATCAGCCAGCAGCTGGGCTTGCTCCACAATTGGGCTCTGACTGCGTCCTGTAAGTGCTTTTGGTTTTCTGTCTTTGGCATGGATGGTGAGTTTTTCTGATGCTGCTTTTATTCTAGTAGTTTTTGTACAATTTTGTTAGGACTGGTGAGCATGGGATCCCTTGATCGTGGGTCATCAGCTTAAATGTCTTGGGCCAACACATGAACCAAAATCCCATCTAAAAAGGTTTTTTATTTATCATATAAAAAACTTTTGCACTTTTTTATCCATCCAGGGCGCAGGTGGGCCCATAGGGGCGCCGTTCATCCAGTGGTGCAGAAGCATCGTGCTGTGTGGCCCAATGCTCAGGCAGCGGAGCGGTTGGGTAGCTTTCAGACACTCTGCATCATATGTATCAGTGTGAATGGTGCTCTATGCAGGCCTAGTGTATGCATGACAGGTCGCCTCCCACATTTTGCTGGTAGAGGCGACTCATCAGCCAGCAGCTGGGCTTGCTCCACAATTGGGCTCTGACTGCGTCCTGTAAGTGCTTTTGGTTTTCTGTCTTTGGCATGGATGGTGAGTTTTTCTGATGCTGCTTTTATTCTAGTAGTTTTTGTACAATTTTGTTAGGACTGGTGAGCATGGGATCCCTTGATCGTGGGTCATCAGCTTAAATGTCTTGGGCCAACACATGAACCAAAATCCCATCTAAAAAGGTTTTTTATTTATCATATAAAAAACTTTTGCACTTTTTTATCCATCCAGGGCGCAGGTGGGCCCATAGGGGCGCCGTTCATCCAGTGGTGCAGAAGCATCGTGCTGTGTGGCCCAATGCTCAGGCAGCGGAGCGGTTGGGTAGCTTTCAGACACTCTGCATCATATGTATCAGTGTGAATGGTGCTCTATGCAGGCCTAGTGTATGCATGACAGGTCGCCTCCCACATTTTGCTGGTAGAGGCGACTCATCAGCCAGCAGCTGGGCTTGCTCCACAATTGGGCTCTGACTGCGTCCTGTAAGTGCTTTTGGTTTTCTGTCTTTGGCATGGATGGTGAGTTTTTCTGATGCTGCTTTTATTCTAGTAGTTTTTGTACAATTTTGTTAGGACTGGTGAGCATGGGATCCCTTGATCGTGGGTCATCAGCTTAAATGTCTTGGGCCAACACATGAACCAAAATCCCATCTAAAAAGGTTTTTTATTTATCATATAAAAAACTTTTGCACTTTTTTATCCATCCAGGGCGCAGGTGGGCCCATAGGGGCGCCGTTCATCCAGTGGTGCAGAAGCATCGTGCTGTGTGGCCCAATGCTCAGGCAGCGGAGCGGTTGGGTAGCTTTCAGACACTCTGCATCATATGTATCAGTGTGAATGGTGCTCTATGCAGGCCTAGTGTATGCATGACAGGTCGCCTCCCACATTTTGCTGGTAGAGGCGACTCATCAGCCAGCAGCTGGGCTTGCTCCACAATTGGGCTCTGACTGCGTCCTGTAAGTGCTTTTGGTTTTCTGTCTTTGGCATGGATGGTGAGTTTTTCTGATGCTGCTTTTATTCTAGTAGTTTTTGTACAATTTTGTTAGGACTGGTGAGCATGGGATCCCTTGATCGTGGGTCATCAGCTTAAATGTCTTGGGCCAACACATGAACCAAAATCCCATCTAAAAAGGTTTTTTATTTATCATATAAAAAACTTTTGCACTTTTTTATCCATCCAGGGCGCAGGTGGGCCCATAGGGGCGCCGTTCATCCAGTGGTGCAGAAGCATCGTGCTGTGTGGCCCAATGCTCAGGCAGCGGAGCGGTTGGGTAGCTTTCAGACACTCTGCATCATATGTATCAGTGTGAATGGTGCTCTATGCAGGCCTAGTGTATGCATGACAGGTCGCCTCCCACATTTTGCTGGTAGAGGCGACTCATCAGCCAGCAGCTGGGCTTGCTCCACAATTGGGCTCTGACTGCGTCCTGTAAGTGCTTTTGGTTTTCTGTCTTTGGCATGGATGGTGAGTTTTTCTGATGCTGCTTTTATTCTAGTAGAATCCTCTTTCCACCATACTCTGGCTGCGGCAATATGTATTGCATGATGGTAAGAGGCAATATCCGGGAGAGCCAGACCTCCGAGTCTGGTTGGTAAAGTAAGGATTCTGTGGTTTACACGATGTGGTTTAGAATTCCAAACAAATCTGCCTATCAAGGATTGTAGGGATTTCAGGAAACGTCGGGGAAATCCAAAGGGTAGGCATCTCATGACATGTAAAATTTTTGGGAGATATGTCATCTTTATTATTTGGATTCTTGCCATCTAAGACAGGCCCAGCGAAGAGTGCGAGTCCAGACCAGCTTTCAAATTTTTATATAAGATATCGTAATTCCAGCGTACTATACTGGGTGTGGATGTGATCTGAATGCCCAAATATGGGAAGCCACCTGGAGACCAAGTAAAGGGCAAACCCTGCTGTAGTTGACGGGCTGTATCCGGAGGAACGTTCACAGGGTAGAAAAGCGACTTAGATGAATTTAAGTTATAGTAGGAGACCTCCGAAAATTCAGAAAGCAAATGTATGACATTTGGGATGGTTTGTACAGATGAGTACTATGTCATCGGCGTAAAGGCCAATTTTGTGTTCACGGGATCCCACTTTAAGACCCAAAATGTTAGGGTCACTCCGCACTCTCTCAGCCAGTGGTTCCATCACCAGTGCGAAGATCAATGGCGAGAGGGGGCAGCCCTGCCTTGTCCCATTCGCTATGGTGAATCCCGAGGATGTAAAGCCAGAGGACCTCACCCTCGCATTGAGGTTAGAGTAAAGGGTCATCACTGAAGTCTGGAAGTCTCCCACTATTCCAAATCTGCTCAGAACCTCCCTTAGATACCCCAGTGCACTCTATCGAAAGCTTTTTCAGCATCCAAGGAGAGGAGTAAATCGGGGGTTAAGTTCCTTTCCATCAACTCCAGCAGGTCTAAAAGTCTACGGGTGCCATCTGCCGCCTGTCTTGCTGGGATAAAACCAACCTGGTCTGGACCTATCAAGGAGGGCAAGATTGACATTAATCTAATTGCTAGTACCTTGGCATACAGCTTCAGATCTCCATAAAGGAGAGCAATGAGCCGGAAATTAGCAGTAGAGGTGGTTGGTTTGCCAGGTTTCGGGAGGGTAGAGATGAGGGCTTCCAAGCCCTCTGGGGCGATATGTCCCTGTTCTCGCCAATAGTTAAAGAGTTTAAGCAGATGGTGGGGATAAATCTTGAAATAAGGAATTGTAGTATGTGTACGTGAAGCCGTCATTGATTTAATAACCGTTTGGATCTCCTCCAGACGGAACAGTGCATTTAAAAAAGCTTCTTGCGCCGCAGAGATCTTGGGGAGATTGATTTGATCTAAAAATTGGTTGATACGGTCAGCAGAGGGTTGAACAGTATGTTCGTCCCCATTTAGGTTATACAGGTTGAAATAATATTTACGAAACTCTTCAGCAATTAATAGAGGGTTTCTAATTGGGGCATTTTGATGGTCGAGGAGGTGGTCGATTTTGGTAGTAAGACGGCGGTTTTTAATGCGACGGGCCAAAAGTTTTCCCGCCCTATCTCCCATGCCATAAAAGTTAGCTTTTATCCTTTTAAGGTTGTGTTCGACCTTGCCCAGGAGAACATTCCGTAGCTGAAGGCGAGTGTCTGAAAGACTCGCCAGCACCTCAGGACTGTGTGTCTGTTTATGTGTTTGCTCTAAGAGTGCAATTTTGCTGGTTAGGTGCTTAGTGAGTTCCTCTCTTTTACGTTTAGCTCGAGAGGCTATCTTAATCAAGGCACCTCTGATATAAGCTTTGTGTGCAAACCATAAGGTATCTGGAGAGGTCGCTCCGTTGTCATTCTGGGCAAAGTATTCCACAACATGAGAGGCTACGTGTTGTAAATTATCGGGGGTCGAAAGGATATAATCGTTCAACCACCAAGAAGTGGTCGGTTGGAGGTGGGAGGAATCTGCTATAGTGAGAGATGCGGGAGCATGGTCAGACCATGTGATGTGGCAGATACCTGCGCGTATACAGTGGGGGAGGAGAAGATCATTGACCAAGATGAAGTCAATTCGACTGTAGGTGTTGTGTCTCGGCGACATATATGTGTAATCGCTCTCTTCCCCATGGAGGTATCGCCAGATATCGTGAAGTTGATGCAAGGCAATTAGTTTACCCACATCCATGCGGCAGTGGGAAGAGGAGGAGGAGTCAAGTCCCTTATTCGGTGGGATATTAAAATCCCCTGCGATAATCGTGGGTCCCTTTGTAAGTTCTTCCAGTTTGGATAGGAGAACCCGATGAAATTTCATTTGACCAGTATTTGGCCCATACACCGAGACCAGCGAATATAGTTTATTATTCAGCTTAACCCTTAGAACAAGATATCTGCCTTGTGGATCGGGGATTTCCTCTATTAGAGGCACTGACACAGATTTGTGGATAAAAATGGCCACCCCCGCTCTCTTTTCCCCGGAATCTGCAAAGAACCTATGCGGAAAATTGGGATGAGACATTCTGCCATTATCCTGCCGCAGCAGGTGGGTTTCTTGCAGAAAAATTACCTCACTGTGGAGATTCTTTATTTGATTCCACACCAAGGACCTCTTGCCGGGGAAGTTGAGCCCGTTGACGTTGATCGTAGAGCACTTGATGGACATCTGTGATAACCAATCAAAACGTAAAGCAGAAGAAAATGTAAGTTACAGAAATACTAAATTCAATTCAATTCAAACACAGTTAAATAAGTTCCAGTTTGTGGATCAGAAAAGGGAATAAGGGAAGGAAGGAAATAGTAGAGAGAAGGGAAAAGGAGGGGAAACGGACTAAATGAAGGTGAAAAGAAAGGAACGGGAGCGAGAGAGGGAGGGTTGGATCCAGGAGGGAAAATGGGTGACTATTTACAGTTCCACTTGGTTGAGTGGAAGGTGCCAAGCACCTCTCAGACTCGGAGTATTCCCTGAAAGGGAGGAACACTAGGAGTCAGTGATTCAAGGTACTAGAAATGTACCTGTGGGGTTTCGCTCTGTCCAAAGATATGGACTTAGATAAGAACAAAAGCAAGGAAGTAAGGGGAGGAAAAGCAAGAGAAAGATGAATCAGACTTGGAAGAAATAGGGAGTAGTGAAGGAAGCAGGTAGAGTGAAAAGGGCAAGCTAGAGGAGAAAAAAGGAAGAAAGTAAATCAGAAGAAATCAGGAATAGAGGCCCGAGTCTATAAAGAGTTAGGTAATTTTAAATGTGTAACCGGCATTTTGGAAAGTACAACAGTTCAGGCAGGCTCCAAACGATGAGTGGAAGTAGTAGCTTCATCTTGGTCAGACTCGCCATGTAGGGAAGATGAGTGATGTCTTGGGGGAAAAATCTTCCATTGTTTCAGGAAATCCTTTGCTTATTGTGGGTTTGCACAGGCATAGATCGCGTTCTCTCTTTTTATTAGCAATTTTAATGGAAATCCCCACCGATAGTCAATCTGCTGGTCCCTCAAAATTGCTGTGATTTCCTGAAAAGCTCTCCTCCTCGCCAAAGTACCTGCAGACAGGTCTGGAAACACTGAAATATGCTGATATTCTTCTGGCACTTCCGCACCACTCCTCAGAGCTCTCAGAAAGTCCTCCTTAACTTCAAAAAAGTGTATTCTTGATAATACATCACGGGGTAGAGCAGGATCAATAGAAGCTGGTTTCGGGAGCCTATGGATGCAGTCAATAACCACTTCTGTGGGCTGCAGTGCAGGGAGGATAGAGGATACAAAGTTCTGTAAAAGAGCTCTCAAATCTTTGGGTGGAACAGATTCTGAGACCCCTCTTAGTTTTACATTGTTCTTTCTGGAACGGTCTTCCAGATCCATTTGTTTCATAGCTTGTTTTTCCAGTTTAGCTTGCAGCTCTGAGTGGGCATCCAGCAATGCATTATGTGATTTGACCAGCTCTCCCATCTTGGATTCAAGGTGGTCAGTGCGTGTAGTGAGAGCACCCACCTCACCCCTCAATCCCGCCAGCATCCCCTGCATGTCCTCTTGTAGGGAGGATCTGAGATCCGCCAGGAGGTCTTTCATGGAGGCATGTGTGATAGGAGTGCCTGCCATCAGCCCCGGAGATGGAGGAAAGGAGGCAATTGAGGCTGTGGAATTGCGCCTGGAAGCCCGCATACTGTGGTGCGGGGAGAGAGGCGGGAGTGCCATCTTAGGTGCTGTGAGGGGGAAGCTAGAGGACTGAGCGGGCTCAAAGAAGTCTGTGACCCTGCGTGGAGGAGCTCGTTTGGCGGGTCTAACTCTGCCCATTCGGTGCCTGACCTGTTCCGCTGCAGTTTGGGGTCTCTCTGGTGATCGGGAAGCCGGCAGTTGCAGAGTGATGTCGCTGAGAAGACTCAGGGGCCTCAGAGCTCCCGGATTATGCGGCCATAGCGGTTCAGCTCCAGGCCACGCCCCCGCTATACATTTACAAGACATCAATCCATTTGCTGCTGCATATCGCATGCTTAAGGATGTTGAAGCTGAGGAGCAACAGAGGGCTATACAAAATGGGACTGAAATGCCTTCCATTGTTATGGCAATTAAACAAGAACGTACCCAAGATCCTCGACGTTATAATAAACCACGTATAAGTGAGGTTGCTGTTGTTTTCCAAAATGATGATGGAGAGCCTCCTTTTCAAAGGGGTATATTAGTCCATCTAAAGTCAGATGTGAACAATCGTCTGCTTCCTAAAACACAGCGCATCAGTATTTTGCATAGCAAGCTTGATGCTCTTCTGTATCCATTATTTTTTCCAAGAGGTGATCAAGGGTGGCATGAAAATCTACAGCAGCAAGGTACTGTAAGACGAATTACTCAAATGCAGTATTACAGTTTCCTTTTGTCTGTGCGACCTGAGTTTAACTCTATTCTAAACGGTGGTAAACTTACTCCGCAGTACTTTGCTGATGCATATGTTAAAATTGAAAGTAATCGCCTCAATTTTATATGTATGAATCAAAAAAATCTGAAAGTGGAGGGTTACTGTGTTCTTCAAGAACATTTAGTAAATAAATCCATTGAAAAAGGAATTCCTATTGGGAAAACAGTTATTCTGCCATCGTCATTTGAAAGTAGTCCCCAGAAAATGCAGCAACGTTACCAAGACGCAATGGTGATAGTGACAAAGTACGGAAGACCTGACATTTTTGTAACAATGACGTGTAATCCAAAATGGCCAGAAATTACAGAAAATCTAGAACCCTGGCAGAAAGTGGAACATAGGCCAGACTTAGTGGCCCGCATATTTCGATTGAAGCTCACCAGCCTTTTGAAAGATCTGAAAAATGGCCTTTTTGGGACAGTGGTTGCAATGGTACATGTCATTGAGTTTCAGAAACGAGGTCTCCCACATGCACATATACTTATCATCTTAGATGCGGAGTCTAAGTTTCGGACAGAGGAAGATATTGACAATATAGTGTGGGCTGAAATTCCAGACCAAGAAAAATTCC